>BOSO01002548.1:0-30594 GCA_018403395.1 Gorsachius goisagi
GGAGAATGCTATGGGAGACTGTGTCGAAGGCTTTGCAGAAGTCCAGGTAGACAACATCCACAGCCTTCCCCTCATCTACCAGGCGGGTCACCTGGTCGTAGAAGGAAATCAGATTGGTCAGGCAAGACCTGCCTTTCATGAACCCATGCTGGCTGGGCCTGATCCCCTGATTGTCCTCCATGTGCCTGGTGAGCAAGATTAACCTCTCCGTAATCTTCCCCGGTACTGAGGTCAGGCTTGCCACAAAACTGACTCTAAAAAGAATCCATTGGAATATGCTACAGTACAGAATATAATATTTTCAATTCATTCTCAGATAACATCCTATGATACAAAACTCATGTTTAGCCATATGGAATGACTGATAAGGTCATATATATTTTGTATTGTATACTGCTGTATGCATAGGCAGTGTACTGGGCCATTCATAGCTATCTTAGAAATTAAAAGTAGTAGATTTAAAGATCACATGTAGAGCTTTTATGAAAGCAGCATCCCTTTCCTGTTGGAAAAAAATCAGTTTTGGATTTTGTCATCTAGTGTTTCTCATTAGCTTATGACCACGCTGTGGTAGAAGTGCAAGAGTTATTAAGAAAAAAAAAAGAAGAAATATCCATCTTCTCACTTATTGTGCATTCTATGTGTTCTGTGGTGCCCAAAAGTGCCAGTCAAGACTGAAAGCTAACTGTGTTTGGAGCTGTAAAAACATGAAATGAGATATAATTACTGATGATAACCTCAATAGCAGATTCCATCTGGGCCTGCTTTGGGGCACTTGGCAGAACTGAATCTTGAGGGCATTAAAAAAGACTGAGAGGGGGTCTCATGAACACATCCAAAATATCTTAAGGGTGGATGTCACGAGGATGGAGCCAGACTCTTTGCAGTGGTGCCCAGCGACAGAACAAGGGGCAATGGGTACCAATTGAAACATAAGAGATTTCAGTTGAATATATGGAAGAACTTCTTTTCTTTGAGGGTGACTCAGCACTGGAACAGGCTGCTCAGGGGAGTTGTGGAGTCTCCTCCTCTGGAGATATTCAAAGCCTGCCTGGACGATGTCCTGTGTAACATGCTCTAGGTGAACCTGCTTTAGCAAGGGGGTTGGACTAGATGATCTCCCAAGGTCCCTTGCAACTCTTGCCATTCTGTGATTCTGTGTAAATGAGTTCAATGTAAGAGACTGGTGCAGTAAGACAGAAAACCACTTGCAAGTATGCGGCATACATGGCAAAAGAATAAAAGGATGAAAAAAGTTTAAGGTGGAAACTGATCAAGCTGTTCTGGGCCTTCACACTGAGGGATAAGAAATACGAACCTGACAGTAAGTCTACTATCACATAGGACTTACCTGTAAGAAGACAGTGAAGCCATTTGGAGACAGAAGTATCAACACAGATAAAGAGAAATATTTTAGGAGCTGAGTGACAATTATTTCAGAGACTTACAAAGAAATAATAGGGCAAAATATAACTTACCCCAGTTAGATGATAGTTTTGCTTCTAACAAGCAAACTCACTCTCAATCTGGCTTTTTATGCATGGCTACTATCCAGATATGCAGACAAGATCTATGTCTTCTACTCTGTTATAACTCAGTACCTAGTAATTGGCCATGGAATTTAAAGAGCAGTTGGTTAAAAAACCTTAGTCTGGTTCTTTAGAATAGAGAATGTAATTGGCAACAGCATCCTTAAGCATTGTGCTTGGCTGGTATCTTTAATTAACATAGTACCTTACGACATTAGTCCAGGACAAAATTACTAAAGAGAACGTAAAAAAAGCAAACCAAACCAAATTTACTGCCATGAACATGCAGTTATTACATTTATGAACATGGATGTGATCATTCAAACCATATGGACAAAAACCTCTACCAAACCCCTATTTACTTGTCATTTATTGATTATTCTTATAAGCTTTTAAATACTTTATGTGAAATTTGCCCACCATTAGTTTTCACTGAAGTGGTTTGGATGAACACAATAATCAGAAAAGAATATTTTTTTGAGAAAATAATCTTCCTTTGTATTGTAATGTTACTCAGTTCCAAATGAAACATAGCCAGCTATATCCTTCATATGTCTGGATATGGAGCCAAAACCAGAGAGCAAGGAAAGAAGGAATTTACATGAGATTTGACACTTGTAAGGAAGGATCAGCATTGGAATATGTTGACCTTAAGCTTCATTATGAAACCTTATTCAACTCTTATCTGCCCTGCTGTAATGGTATAAAGCCCCAAGTTTAACCCTGGGGCACTTGCCCTCTCAAGGCTGTAAAACTCCATTTAGTTTTTCAGCAGGAGGTCAAGCTCTGAAACAGCTTCCTCTCTCACCCATCCCTTTCTGAATCATGCTTTCATTGTACATCTTATACACAGGGATGGCGCAGAATGATCCCAGTCTCCTGCTTCCAGCTTCCAACCTTACGTAGCCTCTACAAGGAAAGCAGCAAATCCCAGATCACTGCTTCAGCTTTGTACGGGCTGCCCTTGCTTGGCTGCCTTTGGTCCAGAGACAGAATCTGCATAGGGGACTGCTGCATTACCTGCCATGGAAACACTGAGGGTTAGCTCAAGTTTGACCCTAAATATTAGTGTGGACTCACTATGTGTTCCAGATGGCAAATTAATTTGTTTTACTTGGTTTTCTATTGCATGTGGCAGCCTTTCTTGCTGTTTGTAGAAGCAGGATACAAGTGAAGCAGAGTTTGCAGAGCAACAATTGTTGTTGCTGGCTATTCCTCTTCAGGTGCATATTGAGATTGCTCTTTCTCCTGTATATATTGCATGACAGGACCATATGCCTTTTTTGATCAACAAAACCTCAAGATCCTTCCTGTACTCAGTTTCTACAGAAAAAGCTGTAGTCTTACTAGATCTTGTACTTTTCTTCCCTGTTAGATGTTTTTTCCCCTCCCTAGAGCTAAGGTAAAAGGCAAAAGGAAACTACCACTACCTGCAAGTCAGCTGCACTGCTCTTATTTGTTCAACACCTTTATTGCTGTCTCCTTGGCCTTTTAAACCTTTTTCAGAGGCTGGTTGTGTCCTTTCAGAGAAGTCCAGTGGTTGATGGTCACATGGGCTTTGATGTCAGAAGGCTCACTTAAAACATCAACTGCTTCTTGCCTATTTGTAACACACTGCTTTGAAACAAGCACCTCAGCTTCAGATTGGAAAAAAATATGTTTTCTGCACTAAGGAGTGTATGTATAATTATGTCACGAAGGAAAGGATAAGTTCTCCAAGTGTGGATCTTACTAAAATTGGATGTTAATAAGAAACTGCTAGTGTAAAACAGCAGTGATGTATTGCATAGCATAGAATTACTCAGAAACGGTAAGTCTGTGGAATGAGGTACACAGCACAGACACAACCCATTAAGAAGAGCTGTGGCAGGAATTCCGCTAGTTTCAGCTGAGCTGAGTCTACCTAATTTCAGTGATACCTTTGAGAAGAGTGGAAAGAATAGAGGCCTGGACCTTTCTGCTAGTCTTCAACAAGGGGAAAGAGGCAGAAAACCCAAGAGACTTGTCATGATGAAGGAAGTTCAAAGCAGAAAGTTTTATGAGGAAGACTAAACTACCAGATTTACTTGAGCATTTCTCTCTCAACTTGTTAACCTGGCCAAAGTGAAGCAATAGATACTACACATTGCTGAATCAGATAAACATGTGCTTCTGTTTATGTCATGTATTCCTTAGGTCTCTGTGTCTAGAGACACAGGTAAAATTCTGAAACTTGATCACAGACTTACCAATTAGAGTTACAAATCAAACAAACACCATTTTGAATCACCTGGTTACCGTCACTGAAAATCTGTACCTATTGCTGCTAATTCACAGAAGAAAAGCATTTATTTTGATAGTAATACCCAAAGTCTATTATTAAAGAGAAGAACAATCCTAATCCCCCAAGCCTCCACAAAGATAATGGAGCATCAATTGTTACCAAGGACTACTATGTCCCAGTATAAATTCTATAACCTCAGAAGATGTCATTTACCTAGCATATCACTGCAGCTCTGTGGGGATTAGTCAAATGTCAGCAAAGTGCTCTCTGCTGTATCTGTATTCATTAAAGATGGCCAACAGTTTAAAAAGAGAAAGTAGCACTTAAAACATGCACATGATCATTAATGATATAAGGCTGTTATTAATTATCTAAAGGTTCAAATTAGGTAGTCTACATGCTTCAGCACTGAAAACAGGAAAAAATGAACCCTATCATTTCACTCACTGAGATGCTATGTGAGCTTTACTGAAATAGTCTGGCAATTTGCAAAGTGCTTCTTCCAGTGAATGCAACTATTTTCACAGCTATTGCCATCAAACTCTGCTTGTACCGGTAATTTTCTTATATGAATTAGTATTTTCTTTGGATGTAACGTAAAAAAAGAGAACCCAGAAGAAGCTAGAAGCAGCATGGAGCAACAATGCACAATTAAAAAAACAAAAACATCTGAAGCCTTCAAGAAAAGGAGCAGAATCTAGACTACATCATGAAATATTTACCTAAAGGAGCCACAAAAGTACCATCAGCTGACATTTACTCAGGCTTAATACTGTACAATATTACTATTCCAAGAAAGAAGGAGATTGGTGGATAAATCTTGCTAATGTGAATAGTCCTACTTAGATCAGTCAGTGCTCTTTTCAGTAAGATGAGTAGCTTTTGTCCTAAGTATATTAACACTCTTAAAGGACCGGTGTGTGAAGTTTTACTATCCTGAATTATTGCTATGAAATACAAAAAGTCTTCCCATGGTGTTCCCACAGATCATTTACCCTCCACATACTGCCACTTACTTACTCACCTCTCCCCTCTATTCCCTACACTTTTCAGTTTTTCTATGTTACACTAATCAGTGTTTCATTCATCATTTGCCCACTCCACATTGTCTGCTCACCAGTAATGTCAGTTTTGAGTCCTGTGTGATACTAAATGGTCAAAAAGAAGTCAGGGAGCCTTATAAATACATGGAATTAATGACCCTGTCTTAAATGGAGAAGAAATAACATATAACCATTTTATCCAGGACCCCAATTCCAATGCTAGGAGCAGACCATGTACTTCAGAAGCAGCACAGCAAAATTAAGAACGCTAGGAAGCATTCAGAAATGGAAATTCAGATGGTTGGAAGGCACTCCTGACAATACCCAAACCCAAGTGAGTCCAAAAAGACCCCTCCTTTTTTTTCCCATCCTGACTTAGATACAGAGTGAGAAAATAATCTTGAGAAGAAACCTTAGAGTGGACAATACTCAGCCCATCTCCAGCTGATGTCAACAGAAACACCTTGCTACACAGACCTGCTACATGCTCCAAGATGCCTCTGAGCCAGGGGGAATCCTGGGCTGGCCCCAAAATTCATAGGCACAAGTATAGCACAAGAACTACCGCCCACCGCTTAGGAAGCTATGGATTGAAGAAGGGGGGTGGATTTCCTGGTTTATATGAAGTGCATTCATTGTTCAAGAAATCATTATATTCCTGCAAGCAGGTTCAGTTTCATTTAAAGGCGTATAATATATTCCTGCCCCCCTTCCCCGCCAAGTTCCCCTTCTAAAGCCTACTGCCCAACCTGGCAGGTGTACAAAGCTGTCTTTCAAGTGTGAAGAGGAATAAAGAAAAACAGCACGGTTGGTTTCATAGTATTAGCTTTACCATTATCAGTGATCATGGAGTCATCCATCTTACAAACATGACTATCTGCAAATAACCTGCAATTTGTGAACAGGCTGCACGAATGCACTTGCTTTTATTTACACCCATTCTATCAGAGTTTACGTTTTACTGGACTCATCAGTTTGACTTCATTCTAACTGCTTCAGATACCAGGTACCAGTGGTCTCTTTTCCAGGAGGTCTACCAACATCCTAGATCCTTGGGGCATGAATAAAAGTCACTGTGAACATAAATTAAGGAAGTCATTGGCAGTAAAATACCCAGACCCAGACCAGTTGTTAGCCACTATCTCCTGTCCTTTCAAGGGAAACTTGCACTGCTTTTGCAAGGAGAAGGGTTAGTGGCAGTCTGCGGCTATCAATCACCCTCTGCTGAGTTCAGCATTTCATCAAAGTTCTCCCAATTTTTCTGTAATCCTGGAAGGCAATGGTTGTAAATTTTTCATGGAGCAGGAATCCTAGTCTATCAAAGGAGCTGGTAGGTCCATTTCTGCAACCCATTAGACCCTTCTCCCCTCTAATAATCTGTTCTGTCCTCAGGCTCCAAAACATTTCCTCTGTATATATCACTGGCATAGCAAGCCTTGCCTGAAATGTCACAACTTCTTACCAGGCTGAAACTTCTGATAACTTTCTGTCATCTGGTGAACACGCACCCCGAAAACAAAGGAAGAATTGGTGCTTCAAAACAGAGAAGAAAAAATGTGAGCAAGCCCCCCCGCCCATGGTCAACCATCATTCTGAACTAGCCCCTGTTCCACACCAGTCAGTGTAAGCACAAGCTCATCCAGCTTTTTTCCCAGTCCACAAATGGCATAAGATTTTGGATAACACCAGCCCACTTATGCTCCCTGTATGCTCACAGCATACGTGATATAACAGCGCAAAAGATGGTCTGGCAGGTAACACTGGCAGAAGTATGCTTAATGAAAGCTTTTTTTTCTTCTGGCTTTTCAGATAGGCTTTTTTGGGGCATTTTCAGTTAATGGACTCAAGCGTACTTGTTTTATACTGCTTTATATTTGTACAGCAACAGACTATGTAAACTTAACAGCCAGTTGTTTTGTCATTGCTTTCCTGCTGCTTCCCTTAAAGAGATTCCTCTGTATAATAAACTTCTGGGTGAAAATTTAGTAGAACTGACGGCAAGGAAAAAAGTAGATATACTGTAAGGATAAATTCATTTACTCAGCACAAACCAGAATTTCATCATGGACAATTTACTTACTATAATTGCAACTGTTCTCCCTTTCCAGCCTTTTTACTAAATGACAAGTGAAAGACAGGAAGAAAAGTTATCTTATGCTTTCTTACAGGTGCTATTAAACTGGAGTGGTCCTTCTAAAAGCAAGAACAGTATTTCTAGTTGCTTAAAAAAAAATCAGCAATTTTGGGGGGTATTTTAGTGCATTACAGAACTGATGTTTATAATCACAGGTAATTAAAATTTGTAAACCTAGTTACAATAAAAATGGTGGGGCTTCACTGTAAGGAATTAAACCAGTTATACTCAATAGAAACAGACACGGAGTTGCAAGACAGTGAGTTGCTCTGGACTCACCGACTTGCGCTGCTATAAATTCAATAGACTTCAAAGCAATGTAAAACAGACTTACCTTTTCCCCTTTGTATTCCTGTAGAATAGTAGTTGGTACACCAGATACATTTGTCACTGGCACAGCAAGAACGTAAGGACAAGCAAAAGCTATGAAAATTAACTTAACATTTTTCCTATGACAGGTCCATCAGATTTGGAATCCATTTCATTCACATTTTAGTGATGATTAAGCTTTTTATTCTGTTGAATTTCTCAGGCAATCTGTCAAGAATTTTGTGGATGCTAATAACCTATCACCACAAAGGTGCAGTAATTAAAGGCCTTGTTTTGACAGAATTGTTACAACCCTAGCACCCCGCAACAAGAGTGTGAAAAGCAATTTACTTGCAAACTATAACCTAAATACCTTCACATTGAGACTAGAAAATACACCACTACTTTATTGCGAGGTATAATTTTACATATTTCTATAATGGCAACACACAATACAATTAATTTATTTTCAGACAGTTGTAGAAGAAAAAAAACCACCACAAATAGTCCTTTCCTGTCTGGACTAAAATGCTGCCATTCAGAGTAAATGCATGCTGTTACACATTTACTGATTTATTCATCAGCATTACACAGCGAGGGCAGATTGCATTAATACAGACAAAACAAGCAAGACTGCCAGCCTTACCATTTTGCTGAAGAAGTAGATAAGAAAAAGTCTTAAATTTTATTTACTTAATCTAGTTTTGGGGGAGAATATGAGCATATTACTATACAGCAAGGTTCTGAGAATTCTAATATGAAGCAAGTATATGAACTCCCTGTAGAGGGTCTTGCAAGTTATTAAAGTAACACAGAATAAATGCTTTTTCTGTATGAGGAATTCTTGTAACTGCTAGAGAGTGAACTCCAAAACAAATTCTAATTTCTGAGGTTATATTGTTCTAGCTGTCTAGGTAGTAGTTTTCTGCATTTTATTTACCCTTTCAGTATTTACCTCAGCTCAGCTATGAGAAGTGAACTGAAGAAAGCAATAAGACCTTATGTATTTCAAGCTACTGTCCAAACTTGTAGACTGGATAGCAAAGGATTATCTGAAACTTGCTCACCAAGTTTGTTTCATTTCCAGTTGACATACAATCCAGCAGATACAATAAAACATAATAAGGAACAAGGCTGAAGAATCACATCAAGATGCAATCTCATGAAAGATTAAGAAGCTACAAATAGAGATGCAGTGTTTATTAAGGACTTGGGGTAATAAATAGAATTATTCACAAACAAAAACAATCCATCAAAAGTGAGTTGAAATTGAAACTGCATTTCAGCAGGGCCCAGCCCTTCTGTGTAATGCTGATGTATTCATCAATATATTCGATCTTGATTACAGTAGGAACAGAAAACCATAAACTATGCTAGGAGTGGGCTCAGTGCCTTGCAAAACGGCACCTGTCATTTTATTGGTACAACCTTATTACAGAATATACTTTAGTTAGTAAGTTCACTCCCAGACAGTTTGCACGTTTGAATATGATTGAACACCTAGCTGCAAAATGAAACCTGGCGATGCAGTGGCCGCCCAATACAAGCATTGCCCAAGGATTTAGCCCAGCTATAGGGTGCAGGAGCTGCATGGTTTGTGTAGGCACATCCTCTATGCACCCCAGGATCAAAATTTTTACCAGGAAAGCAACTGCATTCCTCACACAGCGTTCCTGAGAATAACACTAGATTTTCATTACACATTCCCCCCACTCTCTCTCCAACATCCTTGGTGCAAAGAGTATCAGTAAGAATAGGAAACTCACAGTTAAATGTACACATTTGCAAACAGCTTACTGTCTGCTTTTAAGAGACAGCCATATTTTAGTAATTAGTACATCCTAAAGGAAGCTATATATATCTCTCCAAGTCTGGTGCATACTGAAACACTGCTTGAGAGGTTTGTTCTGTTTTCAATTATTTAAGTGTGGTTTGGTGTACTAGGCTATTTAATAAATCCAGTCTCACTACTCTAGTAGCCCAAACAGCTGACATCATTTCCTCATGACATGCAATGCACTGAGACTATGGAAGTCGGATATTTCTGTGCATTGCGGTTAATCTGAGAGGATGAGGTTAAAACCTATTGTTTTCTACTCTGTAAAGCACTTCTGTCCCTAGTACCACTGGAGGTTCCAGGGAAAGATGATGGGGGAGAGCCACCAAAGTTAAATGATCCTGCAAAGTCCTCTGTGTCTAGGGTTTTGGCTGTTGAAATGGGAAATCTGCAGATGGGGGACTGTTTGAGAAGGTCACAAGGGTGATTCGGACATTTTGGTGAACTGTCTCGAGACCATTTCTCAGCAACTCTGTTAAGTTCCTCCACATTAACAACATTGGGACTGTGAGGAGGAATAACATTAACAAGCCCCAAAAGCTTAATAAATGAGTTCTGGAAGGGTATGCCAGCATCATGCAGGCCCAAATCCTCCAGCCTGCTTTCTTTTTGCACAAACTTTATTCACTCAAATTCCCAGGGGCAAGCTCCCAGGCAGAAACTCATCTGTCTGTCACACTGCACTTGACAGTCCTTGACCACTTCCATTGGATTCTATTGGAAAGCTAATACAGCTTCTCTGAGCAACAACGGGGATCATCAACACAAGAACCAGAGCGTCATACGAGCTGTAATGCTCCTGACAGTTTGGTGAACTTTTATTCTCCAAAGCAGAGAATTTATGAAAGGACAAAACAGAAAGGAAGAAATTCTAAATTGCAAGAATTCTGGGGCAAGTACAAATACAGAGTTTGTTACAAATACATCTTGGATTGGGAGAAATTGTGCTCTTAGGCCTGTACAGCACCTGATAGTACACGGAAAATTTACAGCTGCTTCTAGATAAAGTATCAGTTTTAACTTCTGGAAAAAAGTACAAGATTTTCAACACCTTTGATACACTTCCTCAAAAAGGTACTAACTTTTCTTAAATTGATTTTTTTCCCTTTGTTTCTGCTTATAAACCATCCATCAAGACAATTTCTATTTATTACTGCATCCACAGCCATCACAACAGGGAGACGCACTGATGAACAGGGAGTGAAAGCAGTAGAAATATTTAATTAAGATCTCCTGTAAAACAGCATATTTCACTTTCCCATCACAACTTCTGCATTTGATTTTTAATTTTCTTGTAATAAAATTATTTAGTTATATTTGCTAGTGGGAAGATATGCTATATTGTTATGCAACCTCATGGATTTTTTGCGTTTTAATGACAGCAAATAGAATTATCGATAGCAATGCTGGATCAAGGATTTGGCAGGTAGAGAAATGCTAAGCCAACTAATCTAACTGTAGTCTAGTGAGGTCTGATACTACATTATGCCTCTCTGGGGTTTCATTATCAGTAATAAATTGCTGGGACTGGGTAAACAGCATTTGTCAACAGGGTTTGGGGTCCTTAGTAAATCTGAAGGATTTGAGCTATGCAATTTCATGTTAGTCATTTTTGCTAGTGTGGTATTTGTAAATCTTTGTGAAAGCTTGCAGAAAAGTCCCATAGTAAGCAAGCGGTATTTTATTTCCATATTTTCACTGGTATTGTGCTTGACAAAAGCATAATTCTTCTTACATGGCACAAAAGTAGCATTATAAATAGAGACCGTCAAAGTAGCCCTTCTACTCCACACAAAACTGATAAGGCCTCGACTGAAGTCCTGGGTCAAGACTAGGACATCTTGTTCTAAAAGGTGTGGAAATCTAAGAAAATCCATTGAACACCACCAAAAGAGATCAAAATTCTAGAAGGGACATACGCAAGGAAAAACAGGAAACCCCTTAGAATAGCTGAGACCATAGATGGCCGAGCAGACAGCACCATTATTAAACTATTAAAAAGTTGCCACAAGATGAATGGAATAAACTGTTCTCTGTATTCAGCTGAACAAGGCCAAAAAGTGCTGGACACAAATTGATGCAGACACACGGATTTCATACTAAAATAAAGTCTTCCTAATCATAAACAAAGGTAAAAGCTTAAATATTTCACTGAGAAGGGAGATGGATTCCACCACTAGAAGTTTTGAAAAAAAAAAACATACTAGAGCAACGCAGTGCCATGAATAGTTTATGTACGGCTGACTTAGGACTTCCCATAGTCCTTTGTCAGTCACTTTTGCTTTGATTATGATTCAGTAATGGGAACATTTAAAATGAGATCAGTCATCGAAGGCGGGCTTGGGACATTGGCTAAGTCTTTGCTTTCTTGAACAGAAGAAGAGGACTAACACAGAAAGAAGAAAAGATTAGGACAACAGCACAAAGGTGAAGGAACAGCAGTGTCTTTTTTTTCAGTACAAAGTAGATCCTTTCTGTCAGGAATATGATCGAATGCCTTGCACCAAGAAATTATTTACTAAATTACTTCTTTGGATTATCTGTTAGTATACTTAAGGCCGTTTGATTATTCAGACACAATCTATCTTTGGCAAATCCTTGGTTCATTTTCCACCCTTTTTTCTTTATCTCTGTTTCTTTAATTACAACTTGTCTGGTGCATATCCTGCCACCACAGCAATTATAACAAGCCTATACCTGTTTTTGTTATCTCTTCCTTCAAGATCTCTTGTAAATTCTTGCATTCTGTCGAGGTCAGACTAGTGACACTATAGTTGTCCAGACCACTATTTTACCCTGCCACACAAGGTTGAACATGGTACGGATTAGAAATAGAACTAAAAATAAACATGAGGAAATACAGTGGGTAGAGCTGAAAGAGGAATATTTGGCTGCAATTGAAGACCTTAAGTAACAGATTTTTAAGACAGAAAATTTTCATTCTTGGTCCTGAAACAAGAAGTAGGAATGTCCTAACAGAATTTGCAGGCAAGAAGCAGGTAAGAGGCATTGCCAATCTTCAAAAGAATTAATATATAATGCTATAAAACTCTGAAATAGAAATTAAGTTCAAACATACAATGTGAAGATCAACTTCCAGGCAAAAACCCCAAGCTTCTTTTTTAAGCTGGGAACTCAATCTGAAATGATTAAGGAAGAAAATGACTGTTCAATAATCAAAAATCACCAAGAAATGCAAAAGTGGCTGCAAAGACTGAACATAAAGTACTGTCCTTTTAGAATAACACGTACTACCTATTACTTTTATATCACTGGTAAAGAAAAAATACTCTACGGTAGAACAGGAAACATTAGCACAACTCAAGCACTGATGAGATTTCACCTAGAACATCATATTACAAATAGATAAACTGAACTGAAACAAATATAAGGGCCTGCTTAGATGGGAGAGTAATTGAAAGCCTATTTAGGAGCAAAACCTAAAAAAGACTGATCTGGTTAGTCAATAAAAATGGAGGGATAATATATTCACTTGCTGAAATATATTTCTATCAGTACAAATGTAAATAGGTAGAGAACATTCATAATAAAATTCAACAATAAGTTTCTTAATTTTTCATGTAGTCAGATTATGACACAGCCTTCCAGCAGAGAAGCGTATGAGACACCCTGCAAACATATTGCTTTTAGAAAGAAAGAAAATAGAAATCTAATTTAAGGATATAGCAGTCAGCAGGGTAGGAGTAAACTCAAGGGCAGATTTAGCACCACAATCTTCTATCCCTCGAGGGAAATTGGTAGCCTCAGTGGAATGACCAGATCATCCACTTTGAGGGCAAGAAATATAGCACAGCAAGGAAGCCAGCAGGAAATCGAAAGGAGGGAGAAAAGAAAGTCAATCCAAATGTTTTACATTTGTGTAGCAGCTTTTCAGATCCACATTAAACAAGAATATGTTGGTAACTCCTCGTTACTTAAGCATGTTTCCCCGGGGCAAAAGTAATGAAGGTTAGGCTACTCAGATATTAGTTTCACCAAAATAATTGTAAAGATATTGTGATTTAGGGACACAAGATTTTTCATCTACAGCACTACAATAAATTAAATTTTAATTTGCACTTAAGTAAGTAGAGATTGACTGCTAAGACCAATGCATTGCATTTTCTCTTTTCTTTCTATAAAAACTTAGTATACTAGAGAGTAAGGATGGGGCGGTAACTAAACTTCATAACAACTTGACAAGACTGAGTTTTAAGCAACTGGCAAACATACACAACAGTACTCTCCTGTTCACAGCCTCTAAAATGGATGAATCCTATGTTTATCAAAGGCTCTGAGGAGAGACAGGGATGAGGAAAACTACCAGAAAACACACAAACGCAACACAAAGACTTCTGAGCAAACTTAACATGAATGAAGTTTCCTCCAGATGACATGCACATGCTCATGCAGGTCATTAAAAGACCGGGGGGACACACAGTTTTGAGCGACTCTTAACAAAAACATACATTAGACACAGCACATTGATAGACTCGAGTATAAACTTTACGACAAAAACTCCCTGCACATCTCAAAATAACACTGGCACAATCTGTTATGAGCTCTGTCCTGTAGCTCTTCTAGCATTTTATGTAGTGGACAATTATAGTATGGATAATTATATTTCTGTGGTAAATGTACCATAGTACTATGAACATGTTCTATGATACTAGATACCACAACACAACTCTTGGCAAAGAGTCAGCCTATAATAACAATTGGCATTTGATTTTATTTTCAGAATCCTGCTCGTACAATGCCATTTGCAAGTTTCCCTTCCCTCGGTGATCCTCTGCCCCATACAGTAACGCAGGTACTCATCTAAGTCTGCTAGAGAGACAGATTGCACTGAAATGGAAAAGAAATAAAATACATAATATTTTCTTCACATGGCTTGGACATTGAAGTTTCCAGCTCAAGTATAATTATAAAGGAAAATGATGGAAAAAATTATTAGTATTAGTTTAAGAAATATAAATATTATTTGCCAATTCACACTGCTGTCTGTTATGATTCATGCCTGAATGGAAGTTTTGGACAAAACATTCTAAAGTGTATGAGGTTGAGCACATGTTTAAATGCTGTTCACAGTAGGGATTAACTCATCATTCCTTCCAGTGCTGTTCACAATAAGAGTCCAACACTAAATAATTGGGTACAAATTAGTATAAACATGGTAGTGCCAATGGAGGAACATCAGCTTTTACATAAGCAAAGCCAAACCTTTACTCAAAGTTTTTCAAGGACATTACCAAACATAAGATTCACGGAGTAGATAGCTATCATACACATCATGTATGTTGTTACCAGAGTAGTTTTCACCTTGCTTTTTTTGGAAAACAAATGTAAAATGTATTAACACCTTCAGTTAACATTTTCATGGTGGAGTTCAATTATTTTTGTAAAATGAAATTTCATGTTATGCATATTTAAAGGTGTCATGCAAGAATGCATTTTCCTAGACAACTCAACATTCTTACTGGAGCTGTAGTAGGCTCACAAATAATTGAGCCTTAGGATAATTTTAACTTTATAACATCCATTCTCCGCTCTTTTAATAAACATGCAGATTTCTTTGTTGATTGAGTGAACGCGTTTGGATTTCAGGATTTCCTTATCTAGGAATGGTAGACCCATTGATTCCTCAGTCCATAATTCAGAGAACACCCCATATATACAGAAATAAAGTTGTCTTGCTGATTATAGAAACACGCACCTTTAATAGGAAAACTCTTTTCAATTTAGCGTCTATGTACAAATACAAGTAATCACTTCAGATATACTAAGTACTTATTTAGAAAAAAGCTTTGTGTGGAAAAAAATTGCATTTTCTAATTAAGAAAATGTACATAATTTAAGAGGTAATTGACCAACAAATGTTGTGTGTGAGTCTGTTTAACCCAATTACATACGTCATTTATGAAGTGGGAATACAGCTAAGATCATCATTTGCAGAGGCAGTATAAATAGTAATTAAGAACAGTTTATAGATGTTTGCCTGCTTTCCTATAATCTTCCCTCACAGTTGTCATAAGAAAACCAGATGAGAGGATCCCAGATCCTGCCACAAAACCCAAGCATGAAGTTTCATTATAGATTTTAGGCATACGCTTCTGAAGGAAGCTCAGAGCTCTGCCCAGAGAGATTCAACTGCATAACCAGGTCCTTCGGGAACATGATGCCAAGCAAAATCTAGGAGCAACAAAACAACTATTCATCCTTCAGCAGTAGCCAACCATGTACATAGTACTACTGCTGTCACCTTTCCAATGAGAAAGAAACACAAAGTCCTAACAAATCCAGACATTAAGAATGTCACCGCACTTTGCCTGGTAATATAATCTCCAGAAGCCACCTGCCTCAACACTGCCAGGTAGTTAATTCATCAAAACCAAAACAGTCTTAATTGGCAAACTTCTGTTTTCTGGTCTGGGGCACAGCAGGATGCTTAAAAGCTGCTGCCTTCAACTCCACTTCTATGATAAGCAAAAAGAATACGACAGGCAGAGACCCTTCATATTTAACTGATGCCTTTTTGAAATACTATAAAATCCATATGATTATTAGGATAGTCCTGAAATCTTCTATACCTGGAAGAATGCAGGACTTGAATGTTTGTATTAGACCTCTCCTCTAAGTGCCGTTATCAGTCTCACTTGGGCTTTCTCAAGGAATATCAATTTGCAGTAAATGGAAAAGCTCCAAGACAGATAAAAGCATAAACGTATCAAAAAAGCCAAATTCAAGTCCAACTTGAATGTGAATTTGACTTGGATATCTGACATCGTAGGGGAATACCTTTACCACTGGGTATTCTTTCCATGTCATTTCTCACAGAAAGCTTTGAAAAGCCCAGTTTTATCCCACAGTGGTACAGAAGCACTTCTGAAAACTCTGGAAAAAACCCACCAGATGTGGAAAACTGTTCCCTACACACAGCCCCGTAAGATGTTAGATGGAATGCTGCATTTGCATGTCCCGTGGCTCTGACTGCATATTTTCCCATGCTCAGTAGCTGCATGCACCTGAGCCCTGTGCGCTCCTGTACAGCCGGCACACCAAGCCCTCCTCGGGGGGCAATTGAGATGTAGTTACTTATGCATAACGGGAAAGTGTTTGAACACAAAGCATATTGGCACTCCTTCACCTTTGTGCCTTTTCCAAGATTATTGCAAGTAAATTCTCAGGAATATCCCTACAATTACATCTGGGTCCACAGCTCTACTACATTTTATTTGGGCCCACATAGAGCATGGCAGCTATACCTACAAGGCGTCCTATACAGCAAAAATGCTTATTATCTAAACATTACTACGATAGTTTTAACTCCCCCCATTTATGCTTATATCTTCTCACTAAACTGTCATGTATAAACCTGCACTGAAGGGTGAAGAATAATCTTCCCTGGGAATGAAACACAGATAAAAGAATAATTTAGGGAAACATAATTGGCCAGGGTAGTGGGGATGGGGGGAAACATTCAAGTCTCATGGGAGAAACCCGTGTGCAAGAACCAAAGCAAAATTGTTTGCATCCATATAATAGAGGGGCAAGTTCTGCAGGTACATAAGAAACAATGTGTTCATGTAGCACGGGATTATCCAGATGAAGAACCATCACTTTGTACTTGGCATGGCAGCATGAGCTGACTCAATTATAAACCCTTATTTATCCTTTCTTTCCCAGAGACCCTTGAGTCCTGCCCATGGGTTACCATTGTTTGCCGATACATATCCCTCTGCGGAAAATGCATTTTCTGCAAGTCTTTACTTAGATCTGAACACCAATTCAGCCACAAGATAAAAAGGCTAAGTTTCTCTTTGGAAAAACTCTGGTAACATTTAAAATGTAATTGCTTTTGCAAACTGACAACTAATTATCCAAAAGCAAAATGCATGTTAGGCATTTAAATAATGAAATGTCAGTCAGTGTAATAGAAGTGCCACTTTAATTTTTGCTTTTGGAAGTTATTTTAGTCTTAAAATTAATCTATCCACATATAAATAGGCACATGTATTTTGCAATTATGCTTATTCATATAAAATAACATCTTACTAAATTTTACTATTTCTACCTACAGAATGCTTGCTTATGTCCTTCAACTATGACTGCTGTTTGTAAAGGTAAAAACACCACTATTACGATGAGCTGTTAAGACCCACATCTGTTTTTAACTGCTCTCTGCATTACCTTGCTGCTTGCCAAGGGAACTTTCTATCCACTGCTGGTCACTACAACATACTTATTTTATTGTGTTATGAATCTCTAAGTCAGACATCATTACACAGAAATGAACCATGTTAATTAACATCAGCGTTGTGGGGTCTGGAAAAGCAGTCCATACCATGAAGCTGCAAGAATCACATATCTGAAGGATGTTCTCCATTTCCTTAACTAATCACCATCAGATTTCGTACAAGGCAAGACTAAAGAATAAAAGAGTATTTGTTTACTCAAAACATAAGTTTTTAACAGTGCAGAAGTGATGAACAAGTGCACAGATATGACGTATTCAGCAGTATCATCCCTAGGCACATCATTCCTGGTTCTTCACAGATTCTTCAACAAGTCATTTCAGCGGTGAGGCTAACTCAGCTATGGAGAAGAGAACCTTCCCATTACAGCCCCCTTGCTCTAGCTGCTGAAGAGGGCCAGGAGGCTGCCAAGAGCAGCTGCTCAAGTCTTCCTCCTCCATGTCCCATCAGGGCAGAAAGGCTGCTTCTTACCTTTGTATTTCTCTTTACAGACTCACTCCCTGTGGTAAAGCACAGCTACGTCACATGGCAGTGCACAAGACTTAGTCTCTTCCACTTTAAATTATCAAAAAAAAAATCTATCTCAAAATCAGCAGCACAAATAGGGGAACTGAGAACACATTCCTTTGACGAGCGCAGCATTTGTACCCCGGTACAACTGCCTGTTTTAAAGAGCCCAAAGTATGTCACATATGCATAGGAATAAATACATGTGTGCTGTAGATTGACACAGACTGGCCATATACATTCAGGTGCATGTAGACAGATGCATATTAATGAAAATTATTTCTAGAACATTTATGTATATTTTATATCCATGTATGTACATACATTTGTCTACACATACGCATATTCTCTGCAAGGGTGCAGGTACAGGTGAATACATACACACTTACATTAGGACTGAAGTTCTCTAAAAAAAAAACCACCACCACAAGAACAACAGCTGTATTGTCGGAGATAGACAGAGTGATTTGTGCGGAGAACTACACTGGACTTGACACCCAACTGCATTGGAAATAAAATTCCAGAGCAACAGACCAGGATTTAGTGCGAGTAAAAAAAAAGATTTTCCTCATGAATATTTATGTGGAACTATTCAACACCAGCAAAAATGATAAGGATGTGCCACTGGTACTCATGCTGTAATATCATATTTTAACAAAACAATTTGCAAGTACGAGATAAAATATACAGTTTTTTAATAGATTCAGAAATGCAGCCCTGTTCCAAGGACATCCGTCATTTCACCTGTAAGAATCATCCTGTTCAACCAGCGGCTCTACTTAGGTGTAGCACTATAAGTGGGCATGAAAATATATCTTCCATAAATTGGCTATAATAGGGTAACAGTAGTTACTGTAACTGAGGTTGCCAAATTGTTTCCTCTAAAATAGTCACTGCTTGGTCCAAAATTTTCTATTTCCTTTCTCTATCCAAGAATAGTTGCAATTTAATAATTTATCATTATCTGTTCTGGAGCTCGAGTAAGCTACTCCACTCATTTTTGTTGTGATGAAAATAAAAATAATACTTTCTACATTATAAAAAAAAGCACAGATATTCTGGGCAACAGTTTAACCTAAATAACTGAAAATTTAAAGAGTTCTGATTTGTCACCATGATAATCCCTCCTGAGAAACAGGCATAGCATTATGGAAAAAAAAAGCGCCTTGAATTTACTAAATTACGAGCTTTTGGGAAGTGGTGTGCAGAGTTTTTGTTAAACCTACTAGGTGGGCAACATACTGCACACACATCTGTAGCTTTACAATACACTGCATGACTCGGGCAGTCTAATTTAGTCACATATGTTACAAGAAATCCAGGATCAGAAATAGGTAGTTTAAGTCCTTTCACTCCGCTTATTAATTTTAATTACAAGACCTCTTCAGTCAATTAAAAACCAAGAATTATGAACTGCTCCATCGCCATGTATATTCAAGTTATTGACTTCTTGATTTGGTATATATAGCACTAATTTAATGAGGCCCAAATGAAAGTCTGCCCTGATTCATAACTTGCAAGAATAAAAAGGAAATTGCCCTGTAGTTGTGAACACTGATGTTATGCCTGCAGATGCAGGCACCATCTCTTAGTCATCCATATCAAGATATCTGTGAGACTTCGTTGAGGGTCTCTCCCTCCCTGAGTGCCCTTATTTAATTCCAAGGGAAACCAGAGGGCACCGCAAGTGTCCCAATCACATCTTGTGGCATGGGTAGGTGCACATCTGAAGACCAGAGCTATGCATACAGTTTATAGGTCATAGGTGTAGAAATATATCATTTATGTTCTCACAAGGACAGAATTCAGAGTTGCCTTCAACTTTAATGTGTCCCAATTTGCTTTGGTGCTTAAACATACACCCTTCCTTTGATGGACAATTGCAACTGGGCAGATAAATCATGTAGTTATGTTTTCATCTCATTAATGGAAGATTCACAGTTATTTCCAGAAAACATTTACATAAGAAAACATAATACTAATAACGAAGGCTTTAAAACTATTTCGATGAGCTTTTATGCCTGCAATATACAGGAGGGCAAACACAAGGAAGGTAGAAGTATGACCATTTAGTTTGCAAGGCAGGGATTTTAGCAACTGATTTTTGAGATATTGCAAAAAAAGAGCTTGATGAATAAAATTTGAACAAGAGCAAGAATGGCTGGATAAACATCCCCTCTCTGCTGCGTCTGTAGAGACAGAGCTAGCTCACATATTTTAAATATCCACGGAGCCAGTCATTATGAAGACCCTGTGCTTTGATGCTAGGTTGATATCACTGTGATTATTGGAGTCATTTGCAGGGAAAAGGAAAGAGCAAGGAACACTGTCTTATATTATTTCCACATGAAAATGGGGAGACAGAGCAGACATGAAGCAGATATTCTCACTGCACTGCTTCACCTTCCCACGCACATTCACGATCTTCAGGATATGTAATAGTGTTATTTTGGAGATGAGTGAGCTGCAACTAGTTCATGGCAGGCTTTTTCAGTAAACCAATTTTAATTTTTAGTAATACTAAGCAGAGCAATCATAAACAGAATAATTTTGTGATGACAGCAATGAATTTCTTGCAATTTCCTCTATCACAGTAAGAAAATGGGAAATATATCCAAATATCATTTCCTTCTGCAGATTTATCATCACTAGATCATATTTTATTGCTATTATATGAACACTGTATTTAGATACTTGTGCTCAGAGAAAACCTCCTCATTTTTGGCAATTTCCCTTTTTATAACTCTTGAATTCCAGCTAATTTCTGCCTCATTACTTTAATATATTTCTTCACTGATGAGAATCTTCGGAGAAGGGACACGCTTTGCAATATCACTGCATCTTCATGAAAAGAGAATGTAAAAATAAGTATGAAAGCAATTGAGTCCAGCAGAAAAAAAAAGACAGGCATTAGAGCCTTAGCCCAAATCTATTTATTTACAAAGAATTTTCCCACTTATGCCACTGAGGGACTAAAAGAAATGAAAAAAGCAACTTTGTATATCAGGAAAAAATATAATAAGGGAAGAACATATCATGAGATTGATTTTGATTTGTTTAATAGAACCACAAGCTCCTCCTAGGGATAAGAGACCAAGGCCTAAGATACAAGTTAAAACTAACCTGATAAAAGGACTCAAAAGATTAGCCACAGATAAACACAGTACTAATTTCAGACTTGAGAAAACATTTTTAAGTGGCATCACCAGCCCAAAGTAAACCCAAGGTATAAAGATTAACATCTCTGCATCCTAACAGCCAAGCAGAAACTATTTTTGAACACCATAGTCCTTTCCCACCCACAGTATGCAATTAATCCTCTCCTGCTATTTATATCCCTAATGTCATCCCATACCAAGCATCCTGAGCACTAGAAGTCACTTGGAAAGAACCAACCAACATTCAACTATCCGTTTTTCAAAAGACCACGTTTTGAATGTTTTTGTACTCATGAAAACCAGCTGTCAGATCCACCTTTCAGTAGCTTAACAAGCACCTAGATCTTCTCTCCAGGTTCAGCAGCAGCTCACAGCAAGGCTGCTTTCAATCCAGTCAGGGGGCTGAACTCTTGCCTCTTCCCTAGCAGTAGCCTTGCAAGATTCTCTCAGCTGGAAATCAGTCACTACTACCTAATTTTTGATCTCTGCCTTTAAGTAACAGATTTTGTGGAAGGCTTTCCAGTAATTTCTGAAAGTGATTTTGCATTTTGCCTCACAACACATGGGAAATTCACGGTCTCGAACTTCTCAGTTAGTTGAGGAACACCAGGGGTCATCTAATAACAGCACGGTCAACAGCTTCAGCACTACCACCCCACAACTAACACTTATGATACTCCTTAGGACATGAAGTGAATAGAAGTACTATCATGGTTAAACACTCTTAAGGATCACGGAAAAAGGGAGGAAGGAGTAAAAAGGCAAGAGATCACAGGTTTCACAGTACCTTCTGTGATAGTCATTCTCACAGCAACATGTTCACTACGCAATGCTGGACAAATCCTAGCAAAGATAAGAAGCAGGATCTTAGAGTGGGGCTATTCACCCAAGATACTGGGAAACACACACCCTGGCACGTGAATTCTGCTGATTATAGACAAAAGCAAACACAATTATAGCGCCTTACACTACCCGTTCAAAAATTTTGCTCACATGCGGCAAACCTGTGGGGTTTTTGGCCCTGCTAGCAAATGTCATCCTCAGAAGCCTGTAAGTAAGAACATGTGGATCCCCTAGTGAGCATCTTCCTAAGATAACCACTACAGAGCAACCACTCCAGGTCTCATGATAAAGTATAATTGCTGAACTTCCACCAATAGCATTCCTTCCCCAGGGGTCTGAAAGCTGCATGCCCCCAATAGTTCAACTGCTGATTTCAGAGCAATAAGAAGAGAAAAAAGAAAAAGAGGAGCCAGAAAATTAAGTAATCAAGGCTCTAGTTCACTACCACAAACAAACTGTTTATAACACTACACATATTAAAAGTGACCAGCAGCTGAGCCTACAGAAAATAGGCCTTGAATTTGGAGAGCCTTCTAAACGCTTTTCAGTGTAGACACTGACCCATGGAGATAGGGAATTGTAGTGGTGGGTCGTCTTCTTAGAAATGCTACTGCTGAAATAAAGCTGCTGAGTTTTCCTGATACAGGCCACCTTGTTTCTTGTATAAAACACTGTCATAAAACTAAACGCTGCCATAGGAGCAGACAGCATGCCAAGTCAACTCTGCTGATCTGAAATGCATCCAAAATATCTAAACCTCCCGAGTCTGTAAATTCTGGCTGGAAATTCCACAACAATAAACTTCCAGCACTGGCACTCTGGGATCTGGAAAGTCATCTTTTCTCTTGATCTTGTTAATTCCTTGATTTATACTCACTTTTGTGTGCAGCCCAAATTAAGTCAGATTCTACTCAATTACACTCTGAACTAGAGAATATTTCTCCACTCAGTTGCATGGTATTCAATCATAATGAAATAAAAAAAGGCTACAGAGATGCAACAAAGAAGTTTGGGGTTTTTTAAGGAGCTAAGTTTGCTTTGCTTATTTTTTTCCTTATTACTTCTCCATTTTTCTAGGAACATACTTATAGTCCTGTATTCAAACAGGAAAATACTAGCAGTTACATGCCCATCTGCGATAACTCTTATCACAAAAAAAAAATACACCAGAAAAAAAAACCCAACAAAAACCACACAACACATCCACAAAAGTAAATTCCACCAATTAACCTGTTCTGACACTGGTATAGCAGGGAGCAAAATTTTCCAAACAAAAACACAACTAGAACATAGCGAATCTTTCATTCTGATACCAACTTACATTAGTAGGCCTGTGAAAACTTCAATAGTATTGTAGTAAAGGAAACTCATCCTGATGGAGAAGTAAAAGTAACTCTGCACTTGCATGTTAAAAGTCTTGGACTGGTTCCTCAATATTTGCCATTTAGAATTTACTTGTGATCTTCTTGCCCAGCACAGGAGTAATAGCCATGATTAAGAATGGACACATTGACATATTTCTAAAAGATGCTGAGGAACAGTCCTAAGTACATTTATGAGTTCAATTCTTTCCTCAGAAGGATAGTATCAGTTTCCTCTGTCTTTACCTAGCTCTTTCCCATTATTATGTTCAATTTGGAGATCAGTTACAACAGCAGATATCTCAAGTGGACAGACATTCAGACATAGCAGCCAAAGACCTGATAGTCAGAGGAGAAGCAAGCTTTTTTTATTTAATCCAGAAAGCATGAAGGTCTGGCTTGGGCTTAAAGAAGAAAAATATTTTTTGAGGCATGAGAAGAAGAAAGTGAATTTTTTTTTTTTTTTTTAAAGTTCACAACTACAGAGAAGATAAGTATACTCCTTTGAAAGCTACCAAGATATCTCACATATTGCAGAGCAATATGTACAGCATTTGGTTCATTGATTATTTCTGTGTGAGCAATTCCTTACATGAGACCAGTGCATGACTTCCCAGGGGGTACCCAGGGAACCCAAAGTTTCAGCAAGTCTCCACTGTTTGGTTCTAGAGGCACAGAAACTATAGCTATACATGTCAAAGGGTTCTGGATAAAGATGACAGTTAGAAATTTTACAAGAACAGCTTCACTACTGTATGAATGTTGCGTTCATTGAGGCACATTATTATTACCAACATTTCTTAAAAGGAAAGTCACAGATTCCCACATTTGTCCTTTCCTTAGTAGAAGCCTCCAGAGTGAAGGTGAGGCATTATCAGAAGCTGTTGTGATATGGGAATCACTGGTCTATTCAATCTTTGTAATCTTCACATGGTTACATATTAAAGCATAAACAGCAGCTTTTTAAACAATAGTGTTACATAAGGAGAAAGTATGGTCTGATAAACTGAAAAAGTCATTTAACTCCTCCTGTAGATCATTAAATAGATAAGTTAACCATCAATCCCCCAAAATGACTCGTTCATTTATTTTGCCAAAAGGGCTGATGTCCCACTTTTTGGTGGATTATGAATGAGAGTCCCAGCTAAAAGGAACACAACTTATTCCTTCCACATGTTTATGCAAGGTTAAGAAAGAACTGAGCTTTCATGCTGAAATACGACAAATTTCTCAAGTTTCATACAGTGGTTTTTACATAACAATTTTGAATGCCATGGTAGGAAGTTGATTTGATCTGCTCTAATCAGCCTTATGAAGCTGCAGTAATTTAGCATCGTTGACATTTAACTCTTACTTACTTATTATTTTAATAAAATCTTGGAACTTGAGCCTGTTACCTCAGGACAAAGGCAATTTTGCTGAGGAATTTGAGAAATGTGACTGTTTCTGAAGTCAACCCTTTGTCCTTAACAATGCAAACAGATCAATTTTTATTAAAACTACCGGACTAGAGGGTGAAAAAATCACCTTGACCAGATGTCCATTCCAAATTCCTATTTATTGCTGAAGGCTGATGGATGGGTTTTTACACTGCATTTTTTACACTGTAAAATTCCACTCTCACAAGCCTCATGTGAAGGCTGTCCTGCATGTGAGAGGAGGAGGAATGTAGCCTGACAACGCAGGAGCCCATCAGCAAGCACGTTCTCCCACAGGGTTACATGCTGCTGCAGTGGTCCCCTCACTTGCAAGCCACTCTCAGCTATTTGGCTACAGCCAAACTACTGACCGAGAGCAGAAAGGAGGTCACAGTGCCATTGTGAAGTATGTGTGAGCTAAACATCATGCTACAGAAAAAAAGAAAAATCACATAGGTACCATATGAACATATGTGTGAGAATAGACATACTTGTCCATACAGTTTCCATTCAAAGCCTACACATCAATCAACTCTTTCCAAGTTGCATCATTTTGAGATATTTCATCTTTAAAGATGACAAGCAAGACACTTTATGACACTGTGATGGATTTGCTATTTTCAGCTTTCCTCCAGATCTGCATCTCACAGGTTGGGAAAAAGAAAGATGTTCATTTTGAAAACTTACCTGCACAGCAGGTCCTTCACAAGCACAGATTTAACTATCAGATCTCCCAGTAGGCTCTCTCTATTTTTTGGAGTGTCATATACAGATGAGATAAGGCTTCCCTAGAGAACAAGACAGCAATTGTTAGGGAATCAATATCACCAAAACACCGAAGAGTTACATAATACTTTCCCCGATTTTTATTGGAATATTTCCCAGGTCAGCCAAGGCAATGAAAAATATATTAGAGTTCCATGCGTTCTCTCAAACATATAAGCACTTGGAAGTTTCCATAGCATTCTTCTTCAAATAATATGCAGTAGATGTCCCTTTATCTAAAATACTGGGCCAAGCATATATTTAAGCAATCCACTGTATGCTGCAGAGGCCCAGCAGGCAGGAAACAACAGGAATCTTTTCTGTAGCCACAGGCATCTCAAAACACTTTCTGGTGGCATCAACTGGTATTCCCCTAGTGCTCTCCTCACCTCTTTAAGAGGGTCAATATGCCCTTCTGCTACAGAAAAGGGAAAACGCATATATTGCCTATTAAGTTCCACAGTAAGTCTAGTTCAGCTTTTGCTGTGAACCACATTGAGTCCACCAACAGAAAACAGCTCCTTACAGCAGAACTTTTTGGAAACACATGCCTTTGGTGGGTGGGAAGGGGGTAAACCATAGCAAAATTAGACCCTACCATCCAACTTCTCAATTTTCAGAAGCCAGGACAGGCGTCAAAATCTCACATCTGCACATAGCTTGGCAACTAGGCTTAAGGTTGGTAACATGGCATTCAGATGCCTGATTTAAAAGGCATCCAAGATTTGGAATATATTTCAGTCACGTTAACAGCACTACTACAGCCTAGGCAGTTTCAAACTGCTCCCTGCTTTGAGAGGGCTGGCAGCTCCCTATAGGGTTCACACCAGGCAGCCAGAGAGTTTACCTGTGTTTTGAACCCTGCATAGCTGCAGCTACCCTACTGTCCTGGCTATATTCACAGACCAAAATGTTATCCCCTAGAATGTCACTTCAATACAAGCCTCAGAAGAGCTTTTCTTCTGAATTAAATGCAGTTAAAAGGCACAAGGAAGAAGGAGGCATGGTAAATCACAAGACGTTCCATTCATTATCGCTAACTATCCCCCCTGGTGAAGTCTCCTGATTGCACACAAGCTGAGATCCATACTTAGGCAACCACCCGCCTATCTACATTTGGATTCCACCATCTCGGGATAGTGGTACTGTACATTTCATTTACCACCTTAGAAATGTATAATGTGCTTATTAGACGGTATCAGAAAGAAAGAAAGAAAGAAAACCCTCATAACTCAGAAAGGGCATTCCTGTGCCTGTCCCCACCCCCCCTCCAAATCATGCAAAAGCATATATATTCCCCTGTCACTGGTATAAGTATGCCCTTGTTTTAACCCTAAACCCAACGTGTAAAGTCTTCATATTAATTTCTCCAGTATAAAAAGTAGTAAAAAAAAATGGATGTTATTCCACCCCAAACATTATTGCTTATGAGGAATAAAGATTAAAATCATAGATGGTGTGCAATCTTTAATTTAGTAGTTATTCAGCATAGTCTGATTACTTGTTTAGAGACAAAAGGATTTGAATTAGTGCTAGGAACCCTGCCTAGCCTCGCCTCTAGTTTGCTGCTATCCTTCCCTCTGCCAGACGTGCATTTTTATTTTAAACCAGACTGTAATTTGCTCCAAGATAGCAAACCTGATATGTCAAAATGTTGTTCAACTGAGCAGCTCAATCTTAGAGTGCTTGCAACATCATATGACAGCATAGAATATTTTAATTATACACTGATAGTTAAAATTTTATTAGACTTGTATTCTACCCAACAGAGCATTACCAGAAAAGAAAATTCAGTTTGTCTACACATACAAATGCATGTGATGAAGGATGTGGCAGACCACTTTGATCATAGCAAAGAAGCTCTTATGACCATTTTCAGACATCATGAGAAAGAACACGCAATAGTTTGTGTTTTGTTTGGTTTTTGGTTTTTAAGTTTAAAACCAACATGCAAAGTCCAGTCATTTGAGAAAATCATCTTAGAGTAATTGTCCCACTAACACTGTTCAGTATTCTCCTTTCCCTTTCTTTCCCTGATTGAAATACACATCAAGTCATTACATGCAATTAAACATATTCTTTCCAATGCTCTTGCCTTGTTTCCTTTTTTCATTTCACTACAATTACTGCAAATTTCCTTTTACTAATCAACTTGCACTCTTCAAACAATTTTGCATGCATTTTACGCATCAAATGGACGATACCAAATTCCACTGCTCTTTCAGAACCATCACCTCTGTCATCACTCTTTACATCAGAAACAAACCAGCCACAAAGCTATTTTCATACCAATCTTTCAACTGTTCTGTTTATTCTAAACATAACTTGGGTAGAGAAGGATCTTTGTAGCCTGCCCTGATGGAGGGCTGTTGCATATTCCAAATTTGTTTTGTGACTCATCAAGGATCTCATAATAGGATCTACACAGCAGAAAGAATGAAATAGTGAAATAGCACTGTGAACTGAAGAACTTTTTTTCCTTTTACTGCATGTTACCATTTACATGAATCATTAACTGCAAAGAAGAACTACTTCATAAGCCACAGTGTTGTAAAACACATAGTTTGTTCATTTAAGATAGGGACCTAAGATGAGAAAAAAATACATCGCATTCTCCAAAAGAACACATCCGATCTCTAGTACATTGAATTAGTCAGTTTTTAGGCTCTTCGAGGCAAGGACTACCTTTTGATACATTCTATGGTACGCAGCCCAAGGGAGTCTTAAGGACTAGAATACATAAGCAATATTGCAATGCAAACAATAATAAACACGCACAAGTCAACATTAATAGGCATAAAGAGCATGGTCTCTGTCCTTTATCAGATCCTAATTGTTAATATCTTCCTAGTCCCAAACATTTTAGGAACACAAATCCTATCCAGCCCCCATTAAATAACACATT
This sequence comes from Gorsachius goisagi, assembly GCA_018403395.1. Lineage (NCBI taxonomy): Eukaryota > Metazoa > Chordata > Aves > Pelecaniformes > Ardeidae > Gorsachius > Gorsachius goisagi. The sequence continues at coordinate 28,328 of BOSO01002548.1, forward strand.
ATTGATTTCTCTCTACCAAAGATAGTAGAAGCATGCTATAGCCTCCCCTAGAATAGTTATAACAACTCCCATTTCCAGTTTTCAGAGGTCACCTGTCCAGTTACTGTTAAGTAAAAGAAACCAGCAGCTCTGACACCAACTGAAATATACACAGAGACCAGAAGAACTGCTAACAAACCTTTTTGTTATGGCTTCTTTCAGAGAACATCACAATAGTTTCTTGTCCTTCCTGCAAGTCACTTGCCACCAAGAATATATTGTTAAGCCATAGAGCTGGAAAAAAAACATACCTCCATGTACTTCCACCTTCTTAGCACATAACAATACTGTTCAATTTTCTTTAAGTACATCATGATACAATAACATTGCAATTCAAGACTCTACTCCTGTTTGATGCTTAACAGGCAAACTATTCAAACAGACAAACTTACCTTAATGCCACCAGTCCTGACCCCAAAGGAACCACATCTAAGCAGACCTCAAGAACAAGATGACTCTCCTAAAGCTTGCTTCTAGCCATAGCAAACTGATGAGCTACTCCTGCACCCAGTCGTTGCATCTCAGAGATTTAAGCTCACCTGTTTGGTTCTCTGCTGAAATGAAAGGGGAGATTGTTAGCAGAGGCTGTAACTAGACAGAAGGCAGCATTAGAATCAGCTGGGAGCTTTGGTACTTAGTAACTCCCCACCTGAGAGCTCATGCTCCTCAGGTGTTTTTCACTTTTTTTATTGTAAATCTAACTTTTTCACCAGTCTGGGAAGAGGAGTATTCCTGAGTAATTTTTAGCTGAGAACCAGGCATTATAGAAAATGAAAAGCTATTACCTACATGTGGGATGTGCCTTTGATTGTATCATAATTCTGAACAAAAAAAATCTAAACATGAGGAGGGCATGGTCCTAAATTCAGGCTTAGGTCAGTGTGAATATATCCTCAGGGAAGCCACCGAAGTATGGCAACTGGTCACACCTAGTCCATTAAAGCAAAGGTGCTCTGTTCCTCCATCCCCAGGCATCTATGATCCAGAAAAGGAACTATTTCATCTCTTTGTCCCAGGATGGTCCTTGCTGATGATATTCATAGATTCAAAATTTTGTTTCCCCTGCATTTCCCTGGCCATTTTAAGGTTGGAATTTTGGTTTGGTGAGGGTACAGTCTTGGAGATGAAAAAAACAGACAATCTTAATAGCTTGATTTTTCAAAACCTGAAAAATTAGAAAGAGGTCGTTCATCAGCAATTCCCAATAAGTTCTTTTTTATTCTACTGGATCTTGCCTGGATATTCTGCCTATATTTAAAGTTAAAATCAAGGTGAAGGTTAAAGATTAGGACTTCAGCAGTGTAAACGATGATTGGATGCAACAGGCTGAAACACTGGCAAGAACACAGGTGTAACTGTCAGTGAGTTATTTTCTGTTTCACTGTTTATTTTGGTCTCTGTATTTGGGATAGAACAGAGATTTAAAAAATTTTAGAAAAGATAAAGCTTTTTTCCTGTACACAGTTAACAAATTAGGAAGAGGCCTGGTGTTGCTATATTGTAAATTTTTTTCTCTCATCTTTCTCTGTTATAAATCCATCTATTTTAATCTAAGTATTGGTTCCCTGTCTGAAGTTAAAATCATGCATAGTGTTATAGACAGCAGAAGCTAAAATTTAAACTAAATAATAGATGAATCCTGAAAATTCAGCAGAATTAGACAGACTATTGGAGTCAAAAGGCTCCAGTATCTTGCTTTTCATTTTAACCTACAGAATGATACCTTTGTGATATTTAAGGTGAAAATTAAGGTCGGGATAACAATTAGAATTTGAAAATATAATATGCCTGAAGTCCTCTATGTGACTGAAATATGCTTAGTCCATAAAGTTATGTAAAGGGTGATGTCAGCAGTAACCAATTAATAATATTATTTTTTACTGTAGGAACCAGTCTCATGGGTATAATTAAGTTACAGGAACCTAAATGCTCAAGAATCAAGTTTATGGTTGGGTTCTTCAAAATAGAAACCTATAGGGATTATAAATAATGCTTGACTTGTTCCTTTTCCTCAGAGAATTGCATGGAGTTATAATTATGACCAGGGTTAAGGTTTGTAAAACTGAACAGATCTTAAGAGCAAAACTTTGGCTTACACGGTTAGGAAGAAGAAAGGGCATTAGCCAATGTCCCTGCCAATCTTGTGTTTTATTTTGGGATTGGTCATGAACTACAGCTGTGGTTAGTGTTGTGGCTGGAAAGCTGCCAGGTGGAAAAGGACCTGGGGG
>BOSO01002549.1:0-22362 GCA_018403395.1 Gorsachius goisagi
AAAATTAACTCTGTCCCAGCCGAAACCAGGACACCAACCCCCGGCAAAACATAATCCTGCTCCTCCACAAGCTCCTGCAAACCTGCTAACTGGAGAACCGAGATGTGGACAGTCCTCCCAGAGAGCTCATTCCCTGTGGCTGCATCAGTGCCTCAGCGTGTCCCATCTGCTACCAGAGCTGTCTGCTTCCCGTGTGTGTCAAAGCGGATGCCTACTGCGCTAATTGCTGGAGACCAGAGCTGCTGTAAAGGTCCTCATTTGCTTTAGGACTGGGAAATCATCTCTCAGGGACACTGCAAAGAGCTGCCTCAAAGGCAAGTGTGTTTTTTTCAAGGTGTAGAGGCTCAAAGCCCACTGCGGACTCAGATGGCCACATTCTGCTCATTTTAAAAGCAACTGGGAGAGCGGGAGAGAAACTCTTGTTGGCAGCTTTGAATGTCTGTGCTGAAAACTGAGGAGTTTTGCAAACGAAATGTGTTGCATCTGTTGGCAAAGAAAATGAGAATCTTATTTTTGAACTAATGTTCTTTGACTAACATAACATGTGCTTACAAACTGCTTTGTTTCTCAATACCCAAATAATGTGAAATTTCCCAAGAATGAGTGTGACTTTCACTAAAGTTTTCATGTCCTTCATATTTTTCAGTCCATTTCCTTTCCCCTTTCAAGCCTGTGTTATTTGCCAAACTCTTCTCTAAGCCTTTCTCTGCCTCTGATTCTCTGTGCGCTAGTAGCACAGCTGTTCTACAAGCATGGTATTTGTGGGAGAAGCTAAAATGCCTTCCTGGCATAGGAGAAATCTCTGCCCCAAGGAGTTCAAAGACTAAGACTAGAAAGCCTGGACTAAGAAGATAACAGACCATTAGTGCTTTGGGTATCACATCCTGACTTGGGTGATCAGATTGTATTCTTCCCGAAAGCACAAACCTCCTGTTTGACCTGGGGCAGATCATGTGGATCCAGATAGTCAAAGATGTGCAGGCAGCAGTGATGTGGGCATTATATAACCCCACTCCTCCCTGTAAGATAGCTCCACTCCCACCTCCGTGGGGCACTTCAAAAATAACTGCGTTACAGACAGTAAGACCTCCAGATACTAGCAACAAGGAACAGCTTAAGTGCATTAGCTGGGATCAGGGAAAGGGAAGCTCCTTCACAAAGGACCATCTTTTGTTGCAAGCTGGAATTAAATTTTAAAACACAGAAGTGGTTACACTGAGAGCTCCTTCACAAAGCAAATTGACATGTACTGAACCTCCGCTGGCACAGCAAAACAGCTTCCTCAGCCCGACCTTCCTACTCTGTGCTGTAGGGATTCATACCACATCGGCAGGCTGGACAGAAGGAGGAGACTGCAAAAAGGTGGCAGGATTATGAAGCAGAAAAGTTCAGATATGATGTGAAACTTTACAAGAAATGCTAAGGAGGGAGATGAAAATGTGACCAGTAATTTTAATCTGTGAAGGGGATTTATGAGATGTTCAAGTATATAGTCCATGCTGTATACTCAGCAGAGGTCAATTCTTTTTCTGCAATCCTCTATCTTTCTGTGCTTGCCTCATTGAATTTTGATGGGTGCATTGCTGCATACCCTGCCAGTCAGCCTGGAATTGCCCATGTATCTGGTGGAAAATGACCCATACAAACGGTGGCATCATCTTTTCAAACTGAGGTTACTACCTTGGGTTTGAATTTGCATGGCATGCAAGATACCCATTTCTTTATCAGGCAGTTTCAGTTCAGAATGAATAGGGTTAAGTGAAGGCCAAATATCAGGGAGTGAATATGTTTGTCTTCTGTAATACAGACTGTCCTGCAAATCTCTCATGGTGAATGATGGACAAAACTGGCGACATAATACAGTAGTAAGGGACTACTTAGCCCAAGTAAAATGTTAGTGCAAATAGGTCCAAGGCTAATGCTGTGCTTTTTATATATATAACAAGAATTGCACCCTCAGGACTACCAGGAGTAGCATGTAGGAGGTTTATCAGCATTTCAGTGTTCCTTTGAGCTTGCAAAGACAACATATGTTGGCCATACGGCTGGGGAGACACTGACTATGGTGAGCAGGCTGGTGGCGGGGGTGTGAAATTGCCACTGAAAATCAGTATTTCTAATACACTGTTCCCTCTTGTCCTCTATTCAACAGCTCTGAGATTTAAATGGTTTTAAGCAATCTCCTGGTCTATAACCATTGATTAAGCATTTATTACCCCTTCCTAAACCATTTATTAAGGGACTGCTTGAGCACTGTGTGACTGTGGATAGCAGCAGAGTTCTTTGGGATGTGAAGATGCACAGATGATAAAAAGTCCCATGGAAGGGACCTTCAGTTCTTGTTTTAGTGCAGCATGTGTATGCAATAAATGAATATATACTTGGGGTATGGTGTATTTTAAAGGGTTAAAAGCAACTAGAAAATCAAACTAGTTTTTCAGGTGACATAGGGTGTATTTCTACCTTGTGTTACTTAATGAAACATGGTATTTTTGTTATGCTATCCTGTCCACTTTAGCTACAATTTACTTGATCTCATATAGGAACCTTTAAAATATCTGTTGGCAAAACCTGATGAGAAGACAGCAATGTGCTTGAAACAGAAATTTGAAGAACAAAAACTGTGGCCATTTCTGAGAGATGGTAAGAAGATGACAGAACCTATAGATCTCTAGAAGGAGGAACAAGTAGTTAATAGGCTCTCTATGAGGACTGATCACCACTGCTTTAACGATACAAACCCGATGCCAGCGTTGCATAAACCATGAATTCTGTAGCCTGATGAAACCAGGGACACCCTGCCCACGTCTTTTGCCTCTGGGAGTCCTCTGCTTCTGTTGGCACCTAAGAGTGGGTTGGGTTGGAGTGCTTGCCTTCCTAGAGCTCAGTTGTGACTAACAGCATAACGCTAACTGACAGCTGTTCTGTGGAGTTGTGGTTTTAGTTCTGATGAACACTTACATGGAACTGGACACAGTGCCCCTCAACACACATTCTTCTGCCCATTTGATGAGCAAAATGTGTGGTTCAGGGGTGAGAATACTCAGACCTTCCCAGACGAGACCCTGGCACCTGCCATGCCTGCTAGGGGGGCCTTACCCTGGGGTGATCCCACACTTCATCCCCCTCCCACCCTTTCTTCCTTCTCCCTACTGGTGACTGCCTGCAGGAGGCTCTGACACAGTCCTTCTCTTTACCCTTAACCATGAAAAAACCTCTACTCACATGCCTCCTGGTTTCACAGGGTCAATCCTCAGCTGCTGTGCAATGTCACTGGTTTCAGAGGAGCAGTTGTACACCGCCACCATGGGCTCTCCCTGTCCATACATAGGTGCTCCTGTTGCATGGGAGCACAGTGGTACCAGGTGGGCTGAGGTCTGAGGTACATCTTCTCTGTCATACCACCACAGCTGTTGACAGGGGCTACTGCAGAGAGAGCTAAACTAAGGAAACAATGAAAAATGTGTCACTTGCTTCCCCAGAATTTTATCTTAATCCCTAACAGAGACTAGACTAAGCCTGGACCTTTCGTTTGAAATAATAGCTATAATGTGGAATAAAAAAAAAAGTAAAAAAGTAACATAAAATTAGAAAAAGGAGCCAGTCCCTTCTGTTTTATTGTGAATGTGTTTTCTCCTTCAACATTTTTGCCTAAAGGATAGGGGTGAGTTAGATCTGAAGTGCACAGAAAACAGGCATGCGTTCCCCAAAGGGTTCCCTTCCTCACTCTGCTTGAAACGAGTGTTAGCGGGTGGGAAGCGTCGGCAGCAGTGCTGCCTGCTGCCCGTGCCTTGCCCAGTGCTGTAGGCACAGGTCAGTTCAGCTCACTGTGCCATGCAGGCCATGCGAGGCTGTGGGTATGGCAGAGGTGGGAAGCATGTCGTGGTTTGTCCATCCTCACCCTGCAGGAACTGGGGCTGTCAGGAGTCACCCTCCTCTCCTTTTGGGCAAGGGTGGAAACTCAGTCTGTCATAATTAGATCTTCATTAGCCCTTGGCACAATAAAACTTGATTTATTGTGAACAAAAGTGTGTGAATTTGCGCGGGGGTTCATTCTTGAACCTATGCTTTGGCTTTGTTCCTATCTTTCTCTTTGAATGTCTTCTACAGAAATACAGCTGATATCCAAAGGATTCTGTTTTTAAATAAATAGCAATATAAGACATTAGAGTGCTGAATGCACTCTGTGATGAGGCTAGCAGTGAAATGTTCACAGGTTTGAGGTGTTATTATTTGAGTCTTCATTCAGGTAGCTCGCTGAGGGAAGGATTAATAATCTGCCTGAATTTCCAGTGCAGCCAATATAAAAATAAAAAAGAAAGTTGGAAGCAGAAGTAATTAAACTGATAGTTAAACCCACACTGAAGGAACTGAGGGGTGCAAAAAGTCACGTAGCTTTTTTTTTCAGGAGTTTTGCTTTTGTTGCTTTCTTTCAAGTTATTTCAAAGGCTTTTCAAAGGGGAGATTAGTGCTATTCCTGAGTTATGCTCCAAGTCGGAGCAGTCACATGGGATTTTTTGTTTCACCTGGAGTTCCTTGCCCAGCATCCCTGGGCTCAGGTCCCCTGCCTCAAAACCTGCGCACACCAGGGTATCCGTCTGTGTCATGAATGGTGCTGTGTGTCATTAGCTCCCTATTCTCGTCTTGGTCAAAAGCAAAGATTGTGAATGTATATCTGTTCTGGTCATGCCTCTTTTAAAGGAAGCTGAAAACTAGTTTATCGCCTTTTATGTTTTTGAATCATAGATCCAAAATCCTCCTCTGACCTCCTCCTTTTGCATGCTCTGCAATATGCTTTGCAAAGTAGCATCTGGCACCCTTAGAAAAACTGCAGGGCAATTTACCCCTTGCCTTCCTTGCTGGGCCTGCCTGCGTGGGTAGTGCTGGGGCTTAAGGCATGGCAGTCAGGGGGGAGAGGAAAGAAACTGAAAATTTTCTTGGGCTGTAGGACTCGCTGTGCTCTCAGGGGAAAAAAAAAAAGCATCAGCAAAGCAGGAGGAGCAGTTAATAGACTTTGTAGGGGAGATTTGCAGAGTACAAATTAGCCATTGTGCCAAATATCTCATTTGATTGTTTTGTCATGCACTAGTTTTCAGTATTGCTATTGCTGGTACCAAGCGGGAAATAAATGAAAACAAAGATGCAAAAGGAACATTTATGTATGAATTAATTCAGTTGTCTCCAAAGCTAAGGCCGTTTCTATATTTCAAAGCTGAAAAAAATGCCTGATTTTTTTCTTTTTTCCCCTACTTCTACAAGGTCATTCAGGCTTCCCTCTTTTTTTTTTTCCTCTGCCCTATGTATGAGTGAGCAGATAACTGCTTGATCAGTACAGGGGAGTGCAGCTTTTGCTGGACACAACTGGAAAGAAACTGGTGGGATTTTTTTTTTCCCTTGAAGCCAAACATTTTGCATTGAACTAACAACTTTTTATCACTTCTTGGTGCCAAAGAAGTGGAGAAGTGGTTAGGGGAAAACTACAAAACACTTTGCAGCGTCTCAAGCCATTGAGCTCCAAAAGTAGGAACATAAGTGAACAGAAACCCATGATATCATTGCCAGTGAAGCATCGGTGCTTCTCTGTGTTCCTGCAGGACCCATGAATGGAGACTTGCAGTGAACTTTCATGTGAGAGCTGGGGTGGGATGTGACAGGCACCAAAATGAGCATGGTTTTTTTTTTCCTTTTACTTGGAGGAGGAGGAGGGGAGGTAGGTGATCCCCCTCATTTCTGGTCTTAACACAATATTACAGAATCAAAGATACCTGTCCTGAAGAACAGCCAAGCAGGTAATACTACATAGCTCACGTTGACAGCGGCAGGAGTATTTGTGTACTGTGAGCTGGGCACAGGCTTGGCTCACTGGCTGTATTCAGACTGTTTTAAATTGAAAAAATGTGCGAGTAGATTTTTACTGAGCTTTTGCTGAGGGAAGTTTGGGATCAGAACCAGAAAGCTCGGGAATTTGTCTTGAATTTATTTGTTGCATGTTTGTTAGATAGTTTTACATTATTTTGTGTCATAACATAATAGAATTGATGTATTTTTATTTTCAGCTCTCGACAGAGAATTGAAATATAGTGATGATTGAAATATTTTAGTAGTAGCTGCCCAAAATTGTTTTAAAGAGAATTATTTAACAAGTGTATCACTTTATTCCACTAAAACATGCCAGTAATGGCTATGTACATTTTGTAGAATGCCCACATAAATATACAAGTGGAAGAGAAACATGGTATTCTGAAACTCATAATCTTTGGATGTATTTTTTGTCAGTCTGCACTGGAAAGAAAACAAATGTTGACATCTCCAAATATTCTGCAGACCAGAAATCCTATCATTTACCCAAGTATACTGGCTGAAAAGAAAAGGACAGTAAAAGAGAAAAATTAGGAAGCAAACTTAAATGAGAAAAAATAAAGTCTGGGGAAAGAGGTAACAGATTTTTTTTTTTTTTAATTAATATTCAGAGTTGGGCAAAACAGTCAGTGAAAGAACAGCATGGTATTCCCAGAAGGAATCTGAAGTTCAGTTCTGCATATTGTACCTTTTCTTGTAATAGTCAAAGTAGGTACTTACCATATATATTTATTTTTTATTAATAAATGATGGCTGGATCCTGCCACTTTGCTAGCACCGAGGGAACAGCTGTACTGAAGCTGCTTCTCACTGACTCTAAGGTCTGTTTACATCAACCCAGTAAAGTAAAACACCCTTCAAAGTTGCTCAGATCCACTTTAACACCCCCAAAGTGCTGGTAATAATAATGGGGGACCCACAAAATATGGGTGAGGGAAGCAGCCTTAGATATGGTTTAAGCCAGAGGCTCTGTGCTTTGGCCTGGCAAAGAGTGTAAAATAGCATTAAGGACAAGAATTCAGTGTCCAAGTTGGGTGTTTGTGGATCTGCGTGTCCCAAGGTCTCTAACTCTCAAAATATCACCAAGAGAAGCTGTTGTCAGAGACTTCACATGGGGCAGTGTCTGAAGAACATAGCCCGTTTCAGCAAGTGATCCTTTCCAGTTCAGGTCAATATTAGGACTCACAGAAAAAAATGTATTAAAAGAAAAGTTACTGTCCTTTTTACTTCCGGACTTTTGAATGAAAATCAAGGTAATTTACAAATTAACCTGATTTCTTGCATCCAGGTCTCCACCTCAAAGAGAAGTAAATTGTTTCTCACCACGAGGAGCTTTGCCCCTGCTCAGTGAAATGTGTCCATGTTGGAGGTACAGAAGCAACGCATGGTCCGTCCTAATTTGTGCCTGTTCTTTCCCCTTTGCAGGAAAGAACACAGGTGCCTTTTCCAGCATGGAAGGTTCAAAGACCACATATATGTGTATGAATACACTGGGATCAAATTTAAGCCTCCAGTCTTTGCTGTGTTAATGAATAGTCACACCCTGGTGATAAATAATGGCACCATTTATTAATGCAGAGTGTAAATGCTGAGAAGGAGACGGCAGTGGCACTGCTGGAGGATGTTTGTAGGATGACTGCTTCTGCCTAGAAGTCTTGGGGGGGGGGAGGGTGATTTATTTTGCTGATTTGGAGGACGAGTTTGAATGGTACGCTACCAGAGGAGGGGGTGGAACTATTCTAAATGCAGGTTAAATAGATGAGTGCTCTCTTCCCATTCAGTGCTCTCTTTCTTGCTTTTCTTTCTTTGCCCACGTTTCTTTCCCTCTGCCTCCCGAGAGAATCTGGTGTTGTAGAAGGGGTTTGATAGAGCACCCACGCAGTTTGTGAAGAACAGTAGGGTTTCTGGAGTGTCTTTCTTCTTGGGATATTACAAATTAATCACCACAAGATTCAATCATTTTAGCTGAACTTCACACCTTTCCACCTGAGGGATAGCAAATAGTGGTCAAAACAGAAATAAAAGGATTAATTTGAATCACACTGGAGTTTCTTATTCCTTGACCTAGAAATTAATCAGGGATCTGATTGAAAACTGAGTGAGCTAAAATGAAACAGTCTTCACTGGACCTTGTCTCAAACCCTGTCAGTATTACACCCTAGGAAAAGAAATCTGAAGCCTGAGTGTGAGAACAACACAGAGGCATGCTGTAGAAATTGGAGAGGTAGGCCACTTAGTATCTGTGCCATGATCATTTGTTATTACAAAGTTCATTGTTTTCTCTCATTCCTGCAGTCTTGGTTAACTGACCCACCTGTTTTTTCAGTATGCTATTACTGTCTTCTGCCCCGAGATTTAAAAAAAAATATTTTTTTTTTTTAGTTGTCCCTTTGGTCTGAAAGTAGGGTGAATAGGCAGACATCATTCATCTCTTTTTTTGCCATCCCTTTCTCCTGACCTTCACTCTTGTCCAGGGCTTCCTGGGAGTGCATGGAGAAATGCACTCTGCCTGCTTGGAGGTTGCTGCGGCTGGGGAGCAATGTGGGGGCCCATGGCGGGATCAGTCACCCTAGGATGGTCAACATCTTGTATGGTCCATACTGGCTCGAGGAGGACTGTGGTGCTTGTGTCTCACAGGGAAGCCCCCATCTCCCCATCTTTTCCTTCTCCACAAACCCAAAGTTGGTATAGCTACAGCAAATGAAAGCAAGTTTTATCAGCTGTGGCCAGCTGGACATCTGGCCTTGTACCAGATAACCACGGTATAACTCAGACCGCTTTCCATTCTCCCCTGCATCTCCCTCCATGAATTAGTAGCCATAAAGCACAGCTATGGGCAGCAGCAAATCTTTCCATAATTTCTGCCTTCCAGAGCCAGGTAACAGTCCAGGTTTCTCATCATCTCTCTCTCCTCCTCTTTCTTGCTCTCTTTTAGGGAGGGGTAACAATAATACTACACATTACATGTCCTCCTTACAGCTAGATAACTAATGATTGCCATTATACCTCTGTCAGAACTAGGTAACTGCAATACTCTTCATTATATATCTGTCTTAAAGCAGTAACGGCAGTACTCTAAATTATGTACCTTTCTTCCTTTTTCTCTGCCAGGCAGGTAATTGTTATGCTCATCTTTATGTGTCTTTCCTGGACCTGTAATAGTTTTCATTGTATCTCCTCAGAGCTTATTAAGGTAATGTTCCTCACTGTATATTTCAGAGTCATAAGCTGATATTTTTAGAGTCACCTCTGTAGTATTTTGCCTTCTATATTTCTTAAAATTTGAGTAATTAAAATAGTCCTTAGATCAACAGCTTTCAGAAGGATTGTGCTCTTAGGAACTCTCTGTGGACTGTCTTGGGGTTGGAAGTGTCCTGTAAAGTGGCCTCTGCCCACTCTTGATCCCGGGCTGGCTGGTGCTGTTCGCCTTGTGGATTTTAGCAGTGCTTTACTGCCAAGCCATCATGACTGTGGATTCAGCCGTGGAAGATGCCAAGAGGTGCTCGGCCTCCCCTGATACTTGGGGCCCACCTTCAGAAATTAAGTTGTCCTACATGTCCGCATTTTCATGTCCAGCTTTTTGCAACTTGAGATGCTGAGTTGTTCAGAGGAACAGGCTGCTCCTTTACAGTGCCTAGCACCGTTACTCCTGATTTTGATTTCAGTCTTCTTTCTTATCTCATAAAATCTCCTGTGCATGAGTAACTGAGGCAAGTTTCACAAACTCAACTATGACTCCCTGATTATTATTAAGAATTGCGTTTCTGGGATTTCAGTGTTTGCTCTTTGTTTTTCTTCTGATAGTACAATGTCTTCTGTGAAGCCCTGATAGCAGAAATAATAGTGTGTGTTTTAGGTGATCTTCCTCCTTGCAGCACATATGCTAAACAGGTTAATAAAACAGTAGTTGGTGATCAATTTATGTAAAATAACTCCAAGCACTTGATAAACTATTCAGTAAATGTATCTGCATAAATAACATAGAGGAATAAATTGGAACTGGTTTGAGAGCAGAAAAGGAGGGCTACATTTGCAGCATGGTTCAGAGACTGTAAATCAAATCAAACCAATTTTGTCTCCTGTTCCAGCTTTTATTAGAGAATCAAAATTCAGATCAGTCTCATGAAAAGGTTTCCTTGTACTGCTTGAATCTCATAAGTAAGCCTGACTCTACTTGCAAGTGAACACCGCCTCTAAAAAAAATAGAAACACTGCCTGCCCATATCCCCAACATGAGATAGCTGAAAAATAAAATACTTTTCATGAAACATTTTGTTTGAATTTTGAGATGAACTGGAGTAGAAGCTGCTTAGAAAAGCAATGTGACATGGCTCCAGGTTAGGGGCATAACATATTGAGAACTCTTAAACTTCATGGGAAATTAATAGGTATAGTTGAAGTGGGTAATTTCACGAGTGCAACCATAGAAGTTGATGCGGACCTGTGAAAAACATTACATCCAAGAACTGTGTTATTAAAATTGCCACCTTATTGATTGACATAGAAAAAAAATCACAGAGGAAATCAGTCAGCAGTATTAAGGTCTAATCATGACAAGCCAGTGAAAATGGAGGGCATTCTGGCAGCTTGGAAAGAAGCTGCAAAGTTCATTGCAAAGAGCACTGCATTTAGGAGAAGGGCTTCTAGCAAAGCCAATCTAAGTGAAGTTACCTTCAGCTTAGATGAGAAAGATATGCTGGCAATATTTTTTCGTATAAAAGAAAATTGAATTCTTAGCCAGAATAAGGAGAAAAAAAAATTGGAATCTAGTGTGATTGTGAAATTCCCTCTGTGGTAATCTCATCTGGAGACCATCAGCCAGGGAGGCTTTATCTGTCATTGCCTGACAAGGAGAATTTCCAAAGGAGTCAGCAGCAGTAATTGCTCTCAGTGGCAAAAGTACATCGACTGTCATAAGAGCAGAGCTGGGGCAGTGCTGAGCACCTCCTGTGGCAATAGTCCATACATAAACTAATGTCATGAGGTATTTGGTGTAAATTGCTGTTGATTTCAGCAGGTGTAAAACCAGTCCTCATAAAGAGCTTGAAAGCAATAGATAAGTATGTTCTGCCCAAAGTGCTTCACTTCTCTGCGCCTCTGTTTCTTGGATGCAATATTTTTATGTCTCATTTCCCCATCTATAAAACAGGTGTGTAGGCACTCCTGCCTTTGCCTTATATATAGAGGGTGATGCCTTATATAGAGAAGGTGATGGGCAGTGAAAGGCTGCCAGATTGCGTCGTAACTTTAAATGTTGAATGTTCTATTTATCAAATTGAACCAGGGTATGAGTATTAATGTGGTATCTGCAATACAGTTTTGCACAGCCCATCCCAGGCTGGTTTAATGCTCCACAGATACTCAACAGACCATGAGTTCACCAGTACTGGAGGCTCCTAAGGTCTGTGGTACACAGCACCAAACAAGCAGGCTCCCTGTCTCGGATTAAGTCTGTTACACTCCCCACTCTTCCCCCCCCCCCCCAAGAAAAAAAAAACAGCTGGCTTAGTACTTGTTACGTTGCATTGACTAAGTTAAGGGAATGATTTCTATCTACCTGCTAATATAAGGAAAAATAAAATGAGCCATACAATGTGTCTAACAAGGTCTACCAGTCTCAGGTAATAACATGCCAGCACATGCAGCTGTAACGAAAGCCAAGCACCTTACTGGCAAGGAGCTGAAGGATTAAAATTCTTATAAAAAGAAATAGTTTACAATGAGGCATTTCTTTAATTTGTTTCAAATTAGGTCAAATCACTTGATTCGTTCTCTAAACAACTGGAAACTTTTTACAGATTTCATAATGTGTTCGAGGTAGCTTATGCTTTTGCAAGAGAGCTGCTTTTAGAGAGCTGCAAATACTTATGTTCTGATGGAGGTGGTACTAAACAAAGAAGAGTTACATAAATGCCTTGTAGCATAGGCTTCATGTGTTAGGAATATTAAAAATAACTCCTTAATGCTCACAGGGTCTTATTTCAGTAAAGCATGCTACGTTTTCTGTCCTTTTATGCATGACTTCAACTACAAAACCATTATGAAATTGAAATGTATCTGAATATCCAATATACGATGCCCCTTGGCAAAACCCATGTGAAAATAAGAGGGCTAAAGAGGGAAAACACATTTAATATTCATATATGAATTGACTATATAGTCAATACACTGGCTTGCCTTTTTGCTTAGTCTTCAGTTAAGTGTAACTGTTTTGTGTCCAGTTTCCACCAAGCTTCAATGAAGCAGCATACAGAGAACAAAAACAACCTATTCCTAAACAGAGAAGAAGTCCCAAATGTAAATTTGATTTCCCCATATTTATGCTTAGTAAATCCATGGTTTGGGGCTTTCTGTTACAAGACCAGACCCAACTTTGGACATCTAGATCCAGATTTCCTAAGGTTTCAGCGAGGGACTTGAAGTCAGGCCCTCTTAACTCCTCTTTCAAGTTTTATATGGTCCATACCAAATCTCTTCCCACTCTTTTAGCCTGGCTTCTCATATAAAATGTCTCTCTGGATGGGACAGTCTGTCATTCTTTACCCAATAACTTTTGAAGTTGTTCAGTTTCAATGTTTCCCAAAGGATCAAAAGCCTCAAAACATGGTATAATGAATATACCAAGACTCAAAACAAGGATGATGAATATAAAGTGCTGGATGAAGGAGAAAGAATGTAGAACTGTTCCCCACTACAAAAAAGATGTTTCAGTGCACCCCTCCTCATAGCCATCCAGGAGTTGTGAACCATGAGAAAAGCTCAGGACAGAGCCCTTTTCTCCTTAGACTTCAAAAATCTAAGCACAAGACACGCACTCATAGTAAAATAGACTCTCATTCAGCTATACGGGAACTCTCACCTGTTTTCTTTGCTAGTCTGGTAAAAAAATGTTAAGCTTTTAGCATAAGATTTGCTCCTATCCGAGACTGGCAAACAGGATTTTTTCCAGGGTAGGATAGGAACCTATTACCTTTGAAAATTAATGTGCATATGCAAACCAGTTCCTCAAACACACACTTGACACCTGATTCACAGAGCATGCAAGAGCAATTGCAACCAGATTGTAGTCCTAAAAAAACCGAAATAATTTTGTGAACAGTTAGGGTTTGGTTTTTTGGCTTTTTGTTTGTTTTGTTTGTTTGGGGTTTTTTTAATCTAATTAATTGTGAGGAAGAGAACAGAGAGGTAGATCTCTCAGGGCCTTTTGTCCCTCTCTGGAGAAGTAAAAAAGACCCCAAGCAAATAAAAAATCAGCCATTTTTAGGAGTTGCTAGGAAATTTGAATACCATAAATTACTTACGTGCAACACGAATTCCCATGGTTTTATATTCACAAAGGCCTTAAAACTAATGCAGGAAACTAATTTTTCTTAATCTCACATACAGTGTGTAAATCAAAGAAAGACCGCTTTTAACAGAAATGGTATTTCTAGCACTTGCAAAACCTCTAATAACTTTTGACTGCTTAAAATTTCCCAAGTGCATGTACATGTGCTTTCCTAGGAGGGCCTGTTATCTCTCTCCTCCTAATGGCAAATACTGGGTGTGAGTTTCCAGGTTTCATCAGGTATCTCTGAGCCAAATTGCACCGGGCAGGTATCAGATTAGATGGTTGGCTCATGTTTAACATACCAGCAAAAACTGTAATTATATTAATTTTGAAGCTTTCAAAATATAAGGCAGTGTTAATAGGTGTTTCATCTTAATCACTGCCAGGACATGAGGAAGGATGGAGACTATTGGGAGAACGACTAAAGGAGTAGCTTTGGGACAGTTTTGGCGGAGGTAGCACTTGGCTGGCATACTTTACTCTCCATTCAAGCTGGGTTTCAGAAGAAAGTTCCCACTGTATCATATAGGTCTGGCAACCTAAAATAAGGCTGACTCTGTGTAAGGGGAAATCTTTCAAGATTAGTGTTGAAAAGGAAAATAGATCATCAAGATACTTCATGTTAGGCATGGTAAATTTAGGATTTCAGAGAGGAGTTTTCTTCCAAATATGTCATGGTGCAGAGAGCAATGAGGAGAGGCAGGCTTTTTTTAGGGTTGGAGCAGACACCAGTTTCCCATGTGTTCCTTATGGTAAGGCTAGGGTTTCTGAAACAAAGTAACTGGACAAAAAATTTTCAAGAAATTTTATGACCCTAAAAGCTAAGCTGGGAAATGGAATTTGTGGGAGAAAATGGCTTTACATGAAGTAAATTCTCATACAGCACTGTTCCCTTAGGCTTCATTTACCTGGTGTTAAGGGTTAGGGATAAGATTTCTAAAGGAAAGAAGGACTTTTTTTCCATATATGTATATATGTCTGTATGTATCTCCATATGGGATTATACATATATTTATGTAAACATATATTTCAAACATATAAATATTTATTTATAGGTATTCATTTGGAGTCTTCAGAATTGCGATGAGGAGGACTGTTTTTCTGCAAAATTTTTCTTGCCATTGATTCAGAGACTGGGTATCATAGTGTAGGTGAAGGTAAGGGTGGAGGCTAGAGTTACCCCTCCAGAAGGGCAGACACAGGGAGGGAGTGTTTCTAGTGATGACTTTACCATCTATAAAGATAGTATGAGAAACAACAGCTTATGGAAGTGAATGGCTTTTTGTATGTTTGTGTAGAGGCACTGCCAACCCAGATGTGGTTTTTCCTGGGGTTGTGGTTAGAATGAAAGCAGATGAGATTGTTTGCTACATATTCTTTTATGGACAAATAAGATCAAATAATTTTCCATTGGTTTAGATACAGATATTACTATTGTGGATATGGTTTTCTAGGTAATTAGAAACAAGGTCTTTAAAAGAAAGTGATGTGCAGAGCAGTTTTCATCTATGTATGGTAGTGTTTAGAAGAAGTACAGTCCTTGTAGAAGCAAATGCATTTATATAATTTGTTTGTGTAGACACTCCTTACCTGGATGTGCTTTTTGCCAGGGACTTAGGAAGAAAGCAATGAAGTGTGCAGTTTCCTACTGATTATTTTATGGCCTTTGGGATTAGTAGGAAAAATGGTGTTTGGTAGGAGGAAGCGGCCTCAGATTAGTTTCAATGCACAGACTGCTTAACTGGGTATGGTTTTCAGCCCCATCAGCAGTCGCAAGGACAGCTGGAGTATGGTTTTCTGGAAGAAAACACTCAGGAGGATGATCTTCCACAGCTTCTGCTGTGCCCAGGGAGCTGGGTGAGAGGAGTGGGATTTATATGAGCACTGTTCATATAGGGCAGGAGTTTCCAAAGGAAGCAGTCAGGAGAGCAGTTTTCTTCTGATTCTGCTGGATTTGGAGCAAGAGAGTTTTGGATAGTTTTGGAGAGGGGAGGGGAGGGGAAGGGAGGGGAAGGGAGGGAAGGGGAGGGGAGGGGAGGGAAGGGGAGGGGAGGGGAGGGGAGGGGAGGGGAGGAAGACTTGTCGGCTTGGAGAAGGGATTCATGGCTCTGGTGGGGCAAAAGCTGTTTTGGGTTTTGTTTGTTTTGGTAGTGTTAGACTTACGGTCTTAGAAAGGGAGCTCTGGGTGTAGCAGGTGCTCTCAAATTCTCTCATGGTCTATAGATTTAGAAAGGGGGAACATGTCTGCAGGAGTGCATGGCTCTGTATTAGTATTGGTGTAGAGTCTGGATTGCTTTCATTAAGTTTCATACGCATCAGGTTAGGGTTTCAGAAAGGTGACATCATGAAGAGTACATTTTTCTTCTGTTCTTTACTCTGATGTTAGAATGTGGAACAATACTTTATAGAATTGGATATATACTCTTTATTTTTTATACAGATACTATTCATGCTGGTACATTTTGGTCAAAGTTCACAATAAGAGATCAGATTTCAGAAAAGAAGCAATTAGGAGAATGGTTTTTCCACTGAAACTTTGTTTGGCCCACAGCAGGGACAATTTGGAATGAGCCACAATCTTTATTTTTTGCACACAATGGTTACCCAAGTGCTGTTTCTGTCAGAATTTAGGTTATGTGCATTAACGTGTAACATTTTGAAAAGCAAATATTAAGGAAAGGCGTAGGTCTGGGATGAAGAATCGTATTGGAAGGAACAAGCAGTTTTGACTCAGCTCTGTGAGTGGTATGTTTTACACTGGGTTTATAACAGTTGGACTTGATGATCTTAAAGGTCTTTTCCAACCTAAACAATTCTGTGATTCTATGATTAACATTAGAGTTTCAGAAAGGGAGCATGGAGGACTTAATTTTCCTACTGATTGTTGAATGTTCCACCAAGTTATGATAAGGACCATTGTTCACAGGGTAAATGACATTTATTTAGTTTGAAGTAAATATCAGCCACTCAGGTTTAGAATTAGTGTAAGGTTCTTGAAAGAAGAAAACAAAAGTCACATTTTTCTACTGCTTCTTTATTGGTTAGGGAATTTGGAAGAAAGCTTCTCCCAAAAAATTCTCTTGAATATATGCTTGAAGATTTGGGGATATTTCATAGAAGAACAGGATTAAGGGAATGTAGAGCTTTTGTGCAAGTCTCACGATTGCACTGCAGTTTGCTGGACCATCCATCTAACTAAGGCAGATTACTTTTGAGAGAAAAAGCAAAAGTTAAAACAGGCTGATGTGTTTCCAGGGAAAGGAATTGTGCTTGAGACTTTCTGGCATCTCTGTAGACTGGGCAGCCAAGGCACATGGAGAATGAGAAACACTGGTCCAGAGAATGATCTCTTCTCCACAGAATACTCTCTGAGTAATACTCTCTGAGACACAGGGGTCAGATTAAATCTGTTTGCCCTGTGTCTGTCTTAAAACTAGCTGGAGGGGAGTCCTAAAGTCACATACAAGCAGGTGAGCTCTGCATGCCCTGTCAACCTTGGCAGCGTGTTGAAGGCAAATTTTGTGGATGGAGAAGATGTTATCAAGAGTCACTAAGAAGATGCTCTGGCTTGTACCAGAGGTGAAGGCTAGAGAACAGAAAGATGCAAATGTATTAGGGTCATGGCATGGCTGGACACAGGAGTTGTTTGTTATTAGGACTCTCATTAGATTAGTAGTTGGCTCTTGGGTTATTAACATGGGCAGTGTGGCTCAGTAAACCCTACCCCATTTATGCAGGGACTCTGAGGCCTTGCAAGCTATGTTGCCATCACAGCTATGCTTAAAAGCTTAGATGTAGTAAAACTTCCGCATTGGCAGTAGATTTCAAAGAGTACATCAATAGACAAATCTAGCAAAAAACCTGAGTTTACCCCTGTCCTAACCCTGTGATTGCAGCAGAACAGCATCAAGATGTGCTGGAGTGAAACGAGATCATAAAAAAATAGCAGTAACTGAGCAGAAGCAGATTTGTCAGCCTGGGGAGGTTGCAAGAATTACAGTAAAGATGGGTAGGGTGATCTGGGGACAAAGCCTGTGGTATCTGGAGCTCTTACAAATGATAGTAATTTTTAATGGGAGCTGCTGGATTTCGGTACCACTACAGCTTGTCATTTCAAAAAAATGTTGTAAAAGTAATGTTATGCCCTGTTTCTGAAGGACATTACAACAGTTTCCCCTTTGGAGAAGACTCCCCAGAGCCAAGTTGATGATTGAGTTTTGCATAAATTAAAGCATATACAGACTCATTCAGAGGGGCTGCTGTACCAGTAAAGGGGAGAAATAAATCCCTCAGAGACAGAAAATAGCAGAGAAAGATGTGGTGTGTGTGAGATTGGCAGCCCTATACAGTGCAGTACAGGCATGTGGCCTGGCCAGAAATGTACAGTCTGAGTCAGAAAGCTATCCACACAGCCCTCGTCTTCCCCTGGAGGTCAGAGAAGCTCTTAAGGATGGTGCTAGGCAGTGGACTTAGCCTGCCAGCAACATCCTGCCAAAAATGCTATACTACACCGGCTGGCAAGGGTCAAATAGCATTGCAAAAATATCTCCAAGGGGGGAACATCTGAGTAAGGAGTTGAGACACAAAATATGTTGAACATACAGGCTGTGTCTGGAAGAGCCCTTGGTGGCAGCACACTGTTGCTCAAGCATGGGGCTGGGATCTGCCTGGCTCAGGGCTCTCTGCTGCCAGGGCAAAGGATGGTGACACTATGTGTCATGGAGGTTCTTGATCCTCCACAGTGGGAAATCACACGTCAAAGGACCTGCATTTCTGCTTCCTGCTGCATGAGACTTCCAGGGTTGTGCAGAAGGTAACACGCTCCTTCTGGAGACTGGCAATGATCGTGCCAGGCAGAGTCAGACCCCCAGTGCCAGTGGGAAACACACAGTCTGTCCCAAAGCATGCTTCTCAGCCCAGCGCGAACTGGGAATTCTGCTTCCTTTCATGCTACACTGGGAAATTCCTGTTAGAGATAACCCTACTGTGTATATCACTTAGGTATTACAAAAAGTGCTGAGTGCATCTGCAGTCTGTAATACAACGTTCCTTTCTTCTGTTTTTATGCATTTTAATGGGAATTTGTAAGGGATTTTCTAACAATGCATGAGCAAAGCAGATAAATGTGTCTGCCATTTCATGTAGCTTATGCAGCTGGTTTTCTATGGAGGTTGGATGTTATTTTGGATAATATTGATTGGTGTTATTTTGCTTTTTAGACTGGCCAGGGTTTTGTAAAATCATACCTGTGTGAAATGAAATCCCTCCCTTAAGTCTATGAAGGGCTGGAACACTGATGGAAGAAAAGACATTATACTTTTACCTTCTCCACAGATCTGAAAAGCACCTTGTGCTTCTCTGAGTGGAAAGCTCTTACAAGAGGAGTGCTTTTTGGGGCAAAAGACAAGCCTGGAGGGCAATGACCCAGCAGCCCTGCTGGCTGGTTCGTGGGCTGGTAAACTCCAAAGGCAGCTTTCCCTGAGCAAAGCTGTCTTCGCCCCTGTGTTGTTCCCCACCCTGCATCTAGTTTGTCTTTTTGCTCTGTACCTTCTTCAGGGCAGACATAGATGGGACTGTCTTTTGTTAGACGCTCCGCATCCTGTTTCAGCATGTACCGTCTTAGCCTGTCTTTGCAGAGGGATAAGTATTTTTTTACTTGTGGATGGAGAACGCTTTTAGATGTTTTCTGAATCACTAGAAGCTAGCACTTACATATAATAGTGAATGTATTAGTTATACATACAGCCTGTCTATTTCAGAGATGTCTCATTGGGCTATGATCATTTGGGTAACTGCTTTGTAGGACTGAAGAGTCCTAGAAAATCTTTTATTGGCAAATAAGACATAGCTCTAACCTTCAGTAATTGGGAAAATAGAGAAAAGAACTTAACAAATATGTATTTTTGTGTTTTTTCAGCGGTTCTCTTTTTATTAACTCAGTAGAGCAATTTTCAAAATTACATTTCAAGGCTTTCAAATGACCACAGTCTCTGGACCGATCATTACTTTAGGCTATTCAATATGTTTCTGCTGTATTTTCTGCACAGTATACATTTTTAACTCTTTTTTTCTTGTTGAGAGAAATATTGATTTATCCAATGAAAGCTAATTAATTTAGGGGGAAAAGTGTCATCCACAAGGGAAAGATAGAGAGTAGGAATATTTGGACAATGCATATATAGTAGAAAACATTCTTTGCGTAGTTGACTGCATTGAGGTTAAAGGGAATATAGTCCCTTGCTGCTCTGGAGATTTAACTTCATCACTGACTGAAGATAGGTTTCCTGAATCTTTTCATACATAGGCAGTAATACGGTCATTGAGATGCTGATGATCTTTTCCTGATGTCGATCTGTGTGTCAGGGTATGGTCACAAATGCACTGTATCGTATTCGTGCATTTGATGCCCAATCCAGTCAGTTGTGTCCTTCAATGTGTTCTAGACAGGATTTTAGCAAGTATCTTGAGAAGGAATGAGTGGAAGAAATCTTTCCCATGCAGCTCCTTTGCAGGCTCATGACAAGAAAAGTCGCGACATGCTAAACTCCCATGGTCTAGGGTGGGAGATCAACCACCCTTCTGCACATTGCACCCACTCAAGCTGCCTTGGGTGGTCTTGCATCCTGCGGGTTGAGACTGCTGGTTTGAGGTTATTCTTTGGGGTATTGTGCCTTCTGGTGGTTTGGGGTGGAAATGCTGCAGGCAAGGAGGTACTGGGAAGGAAGGTTGAAACGGGCTGAAGGCTTGTTCTTGCCTACACAAGCTGGATGTTGAAGCCTAAGACATGGTGGGTGCAGGCAGATGGCTGAATTTAAGAATGCAATGACGTGTTATTAATCTCAACTATTAATAATACAAAATACAGCCAGAAACGTACAGGTTTTTATATATATATGTATTTTTATACATATATATTTTATATGTGTATTCTCAAATTTGTATCCAGCTTGGAGCTCACAAAATAGCCAAAAAAGATCTCAGGTGGGACCCACCACCTGGACTTTAAAGTGGCCTGTAAATGTCCATCTCCTACATGGCTCTTGACATGCCTCTTGGCTTGGGAGATGAACTCTTCATCTGCACGCAGGAAAGCTGGAGTTCCAGCAAAACTTCAGCACAGTTCCTGTTTGTTTATGTCCGTATAACTGGGATGGGCACTGGAGTCAATAGCACCTGTCTGCTTCGAGGCGTGCATGCTTCCCACTGAAGGAATCTGGGAGAAAGAGATGAAGAAGGGTCATGAGGTCATGAAAAATCCTGTTTTGAGGGACTGGGTGTTGGATCCTGAGGTTCACTCTGGCTAAAAGGCAACAACTGGCTCTGCGAGTGCTTTGGGCACAGGCTGCCCCTGTACAGTGGTCTTCCTGCCACACCACCTGCACCCCGCCTTGCTGGGGTGGGAGGAGAGAGTCATGCTCAATCAGATAAACCCCCTCATCTGCTCCCGCATTAAGTCAGTCTGCACAGCAGGCTGACTGGCAGCTGTAAGCCAGGAGGAGAAATATTCCCCACGCCCTCCTGTGCCAAAGCCCCCGTCTTCACAAGCCATATCCCCAAATCCCTGCATCTGAGCTGCCCAGGTACCTTAGCCATAACAGAAACTGCCGGGAAAGGCTATTTGTCTTCCACTTTGTGTGTGCAATTTTTTTCTTTCTTTAAAGTATTAGTGTTTGTTCTGCTTTTCCTTTTTGAGGAGGGAAATTCTGTCTCATGGAGAGATGAAACTTGACATGCTGCAATAAACAGCCGGTGGGCTAGCTATATATTTAGACAATTTTTAAAACTTGTCATACCGCTTATATTTTGGAGTTGTGCTATCTATCGCAACGGGTTAGCAGAGAGCTGAAAGAAGTGCTAACCACACACCAGGTGACCGGACTAAAATCACCACGGTGACAATGGACACCAAAAATTTTTCAAATGCAGTCTTTTGTGTCTTATTTTAAGGTGGCCTCCAAAACCAGCCAATCTAAAGGAGCATATGGATTTAATGTGAAGTACAACTGAAATCAGTGGTTGTTTGAGTGGCTCTTTAGCCATGCCTGGAGGTGCCTTAGTGCCCACCAGTTATATGGGCAAGCTCATCTTCTTCATGTCAGTCACTGTTCTTGAATCTGTTTAGTTTTGGTCCACAGTAAAATAGCAGCCTAAGGGGACTGTCTCTGAGATGCATTTCATTTTACTCTCTGAATCCAGATGTATGACCTCTGGAGCATATTACAAAGATGTGGATAAATTTTCTCTTCTAAAAGACCAGTATACAGTCTTCACTTGTGACCAGAACAGTTCTTCCTACACCTGTCACAGCTGTCTTGGATGTCCAGTATTTTGGTGGTGTGCAGAGGATTGTGTTTTACTTGCATTCTCCTGACTCCCATGCACCATGAGTGCCCCACGTTCCTCTGCCAAAGTATGTCTTAGAAGTGTAAGAAGAAAGAAAAAACCTTTTTCATTCCCTTTCTGAGATTCCTTTAAGACGCCTTTCTCCAAATGGCTCCCACTAACTTCCCTACAAACAATTAAAATAAAAAGAAAACCAGCAAAATTTTGAAACACAATGGCTAAGGAAAATTAAACAAAACCCATCTGCCTATGCAAAGTAGCCTTGACTAAGGCACATACATTCTTATGAAGTGTAATTTACCAAATACTTAGATAAACAGCAATAGTTAGTCTGTTTTGTAACATCAAAGGCTTTCCTACATTTCTTGATCCTATTTCAGCTGTTACCAAATCCTCTCATTAATTTAAACCTGAAGGGAGTACTTCTCTTCAGTGTCTAGGAATAAGCTTAAAATATCTTAAAATAAACACGCTGGATCCACTTTTCTTTTCAACTTTGTGTATATAAGAGACATCCAATAGCATGTACATTTCTCTGGATGTGTCTGACCTGAAGAATCCTTGCACCAGGTTGAACATGGCAGCCAAAGAATGGGCAGGGTGCAGTGGACTGGAAATGTTTTTAGCGGAACAGCAGTAGTAATAATGCTTGGGGTTTCTTCAGCCTTTTCAGCAGTACCCTTCAGTACCCTGGTGAGACCCCACCTGGAGTACTGTGTCCAGTTCTGGGCTCCCCAGTTCAAGAAAGATGAGGAACTCCTGGAGAGAGTTCAGAGGAGAGCAACAAGGATGATAAGGGGACTGGAGCATCTCCCCTATGAGGAAAGGCT
>BOSO01002549.1:22384-40944 GCA_018403395.1 Gorsachius goisagi
ATCAACACATGCAAATATCTTAAGGGTGGATGTCATGAGGACAGAGACAGATTCTTCTCAGTGGTGCCCAGCGACAGGACAAGGGGCAATGGGCACAAACTGAAACATAAGAGGTTTCAGTTGAATATGAGGAAAAACTTCTTTACTTTGAGGGTGACAGAGCACTGGCACAGGCTGCCCAGGGGGATTGTGGAGTCTCCTTCTCCAGAGATATTCAAAGCCTGCCTGGACGATGTCCTGTGTAACATGTTCTAGGTGAACCTACTTTAGCAGGAGGGTTGGACTAGATCTACCAAGACCCTTGCGATTCTGTGATTCTGTAGCTCACAGTGCCAGGAGCATCCCCATTTCACAAGGGAAGAATCTGGTCTACGGAGAGGGAAAGTGGCTTGTCCCAGAGAGCCAGCATCCATGCCCAGGCCTCCTCTGCTGCTTTCAGTGAAGTTTAAATACTCAGCTATTTCACAGGGGAGAGAGGAGAATGCACTGAGGAAATAAATAATTTTGATGCATATTGAGAATAATAATATTTTTCTTCTCTCTGGGTCTAGGCAGCTTGGATAATAGGGAGAGCTTCAGATATCGGTGGCCTAGAGCCTAGCTGGTGTAAATGACGGCAGCTCTCTTGATTTCAATCACAACAGTTCATGCCAGCTGAGAATTAGGGCTGTGTTTGCAGAACTCTTCGAACAATAAACCAGCCATCTTCTCTCAGTACTGTTTCCCTCTGATGAGATGCTGTCTCCCAGAGAACAGCTGGGAAAATCAAAAAAAGTCAACGTATAGCAGGGTGACAGGAGGGAAGGCTGTTTTGCCATCAGTGCAGAGGAGCTGCTCTGTCCTCAGCAGTGGCCATGCAGGGAACGGGGTTTCTCCAAGGCCAAAGATGGTCAAGCCCTTTTTGCCACACAGAAAAGGGAGGCACAGTTAAAGCCTTTCTCCCTGTTGTTCTTGAGATATAGATGCATTGAGCTTTAAAAGAATAATAGGGGTAATAAGTACGTTCAGTTACTTGTGGCAGCCAGCAGCAGAGGGGAAGCAGAGAGAGATCAAGCACACAGATTTGAGTGTATTGTCACTGAATACTATGCCCTCAATTACATATGTGGTGGAGAAGGGAAAGCAAGTCTGGGATTTTTTTGTCCTTAGCGTGATGAGAGCCTTGGACTCCAGTAATGCTCTTAACCATGCCTTGACATGGTGATCTCAGCACCAGTCCATGCATTAAGATTTCAGGTTTTGTTAGGACGTCAAGCAAAGACAATAACCCAAAAAATATTCTTTTTCTATTTAAAAACTAGGTACAGTATCAAAATGTGTTGCAACTGTGGCATTTCCAAAGCGGAGGGTGGCAGTCATTTACAAAAGCTTTTTTCAAGGGCTAGGGGCTCTGCACCTATTATCCTGTGAGCCTCCTTAGATGACAAAAATAAAAAAGGACAGTCTCCTTTGTTCGGCAACAACCTGTGAATGGAATGAATTCAGGAGAGACACTTTGCTAAGGCAGCAAAGTCCTCAAATGTTATAGGCAACGTGCCAAGTTCAGTAGAGCAATTGCATTCACAAAGGCTACTAGGGAACAAAGATAAATGATCACTTAGTGCACCAGAAGTGCTTATTTTCTTTTTCTCCTTCCCTCTTTTTCCTGTGAAGTGTGAAGAAATGCACTCGTGTAACCTTTCTACTAGTTGTTTTGGTTTCTGCATGGAAATATGCAGACGTAAGGATATTTCTCCTATTTCTCATCCCATCACCAGCGAGGTTGTCAACTTTGAGAACACCTGGGTAGAAGTAGAGTGAATCCTTTCTCTATAATTAAAAAGCAGTCAGGCTATAGGAAGGCTGTGGCTGTGTAGTGTGCTCGGTGTTGTGCTACCATGTGTTTTGCAAGATGATGATTATTAATTGAAAAACATTAAAGAATCGAAAGATCAGTGCTTATGTCAGTTGTTTCTTATGGTAAATACATAACTTCTAACGACATGCCTATCTGCAGTTTGAAATCGCTGTTTCAAACTCCAGGTTGTTGTTCTGCCTTTTCCCATTAGCTCAAAGAGTCCTTCAGTGCCTCAGGTTTTCTTCCCATACAGGGTTTTTCACATCCCTGGATCAGTTGTGAAATTAAAGGAGAGCGCACATTTGCCAAGGGAGTCTCCTCTCTGGCACTGGGTAAGGACGTGGCACTAGAGAGTCCCTCTTCCCTGTGCTGGCACTGGGGAATGACAAAACATCTCTGAATCAGTCCAAACATCTGGCACATAACTAAAAACTCCTGTTGGATCCCTTGGGTGAACAATCCCACTCCTTCCCTCTAGCAAAATGAATCCTCTTTTTAAGGGAAGAGTTAACAATTCACTCCTTTGAACATAATTTTCTTTTGCTCAATATCTTTTCTAGGATTTACTTTCTATTATTGAGCCTATCCCAACCTATGCATTCCCACATGGAAGTGGCAAGCTTTGTATTGATTTTGTGAGTGGCAGTTGCAGAAGGCAACACATGGCTTTGGGACACACTTCTCAAAGACCATGGCCATGTCCTTCTGCTATACCTTGGGCACTGTCAGGCTGAACACTCTGGTTTCACTATGGAGGAGATGCTAAAAAACTCTCAAAAGCATTTTGAACTGTCATACACTTTCTCCCTTGAGCCCATAAATTCTGTGCAGCAAAAGATATTTCC
The DNA here is from genome assembly GCA_018403395.1 of Gorsachius goisagi. NCBI lineage: Eukaryota > Metazoa > Chordata > Aves > Pelecaniformes > Ardeidae > Gorsachius > Gorsachius goisagi. The sequence continues at coordinate 25,067 of BOSO01002549.1, forward strand.
TCTCTAGGCAGGTAGAAAGATGGGCCATAAGGCTTGAAAATGTAGATGGCAATTGTTTAGGACTGGCATAAATTATTTTAATTTCTCAGGTTTTTTTGGGTTGGACAGTTGAGTTTTGGTTTTGACTATTAGCAATAAAAGATTGTAAGGATTTCAAAAGACTGTAGTTGGGTGTTTGACACATTTCATTTCAGCCCTCCTTTGCAAGCACCATCAGGGATTGATCCATATTGGAGCATGTCTGGTTTGGATGCCACAAGAGAGATGCTGGCAAGCTGGAGCAAGTCCAGTGGAGGACCATGAAGGTGTTTGGCAGTTGGAGCACACAAGCCAGGGAATTGGGGGACAGGCTTGTTCAGCCTGGAGGAGAGAAGGCTTTGGGTATGGGGGAACTAACTACAGACTGTCATTGCTGAAGGGGGATCATTATAGAAGTGCTAGACCGTTGCCAGGGGTGCACAGCGACAGGACAAGAGGCAGCAGGCACAGGTTGCAAAAAGAGCAATTCTTGTTGGGTAGAAGGTTTGGTCCTGGTTGTCCCAGTTTGGTGCAATTGCCATTGCTGCAGGTTTTGAGAATTTCAGTGGAAAAGGTGCTGAGCAATCAGGTCCAGGTTTGAAGTTAGCCCTGCTCTGAGCAGGGGCTGGACTAGAGACCCCCAGAGGCCCCTTCCCACTTGGATTATTCTGTAATTGCAGGCTGTGTATGCGTTGCACATTACACACATTACAATTATCTGTGCTTTAGCCTATGGTTACAGACCTTTAGCAAAGGGGAATAAAATCTTGAAACAATATTATCATCATTCCTATTGATTTTACTTGTTGTATAAATATTTATAAATATTCAGTGTCCACTACGCAGTGTTGTATTTTCCTCCAGATCTCTGGTTAGAAACAAGAGCTCCCCTGTCCCTGCATAACATGGCACTCTTGGCTTGATAGTGAAACCTGCCCGTTGAGTGCCCATCTGTATTCTTTCTGTCCTGTTGAAGTGCTAATCCTGTTTGTCCTGTCGCCATAACCTCACTAAGTCTATTTATTTGCTGATTAGGTCTAGGCTTGATTATTCCCTTTAAGCACTGACAAAACATGCTGAAAACAAGGCATATACATGACAAAATTTGGATAAATGGAAGTATCAAGGAAATATTAGAGAAAGTTCAGAACACAGTGCTGAAGATGCAGCCATTAGTCTCAGATGGAAATCAAGGAGAGATTTAGGTGAGTAATGTGGGAAAACTGGGAAAAGTATAGGTGACTGTGATAAAGGACTCAGATTTTTCATCTCATATCAACTGACCAAATTCCACTTCACTGGAATTGCACTGACTTATTCTAGCTAAGGATCTGGCCTTGTGGTTTGTAAAATCAGCTGCAAATATACTATGGGGATAGTTTGGGGATTTTATTTTTTTTTTTTTCCCAGAAAATCTGAGACCTTTTAAATAAATATTCAGCACACTTAGTATGTTGCTAGAGGAGGACCAGTTGCAGGAGAACCAAAGGACTTCATACAGTCTCATACATTACAGCTCGTAACAAGGGTGCCCCATGGTTTTAGACTGACCTCATGAATACAGCTGCCCGTAGTATTTTGTCCTGTGCTCATTCTTGTGTTAAACTGATAACCTTTTTTGAATTACCACAGAGCTTTTAAAAGGCAGATGTCCTGCCTAGTTTTAAAGATATCAGGTGCTTACATCAAGTCCGTAGACCAATTGTTTCAGTGGTTAATTACTTCTCATATTAAAATAAAATAATGCGTAATGTAGCCTGAATCTATGTAGCTGTATCCCTTGGCTACCAGGTCTTTTTATGTTTTTGCCTGCTAGGTTAAGGAGTTGCTGGTTACTGAAATGTTCTGCCTGGGTGTTTGGTTAGAGACCGGCAAGATTTGCTTAAGCTTTTAGGTTTCATTTGTGGCTTTCTTACTAAAGTGTATGTTTCCCAAGACAATAGGCTAAACAGTTTTAAAGTAGACTATGCAGCCCCTATTGACCTGGCTAGCTTCCACCTGAACCCTTGTTCCTGTTGGTATCAGTCACCCCCGTCCTGCAGAAATGTCTAATTAATGAAAATCACAGACATGGTTGGAGATGGAGTTTAGACTCACTACATCTGGGAATATCTTTAAAGAAGGATATTAGGGTCTACTCCAAACAGGGTTATTGTAACAAGTTCTGGCATTTCATTTGCCTGATATTGCTAATTTAGTTACAAATAACAATGCATAAAATCAGTTCATGACAATATATACAGACACCGTGCATTAGTAATGAATTCATATCATTAGTGTGATGAAAATAGCATTGTGTTAATGAATATGGAAAGAAACACATTTATTTAATGCAGGCTTCTGGTGTCAGACTTCTGAACTTTTTAGAAGTAAATAATAGATGTGTGTTATCTGCCCAACACACTCTCTTCTATTTTCCACTCTTCTGGTTTCTTTGGTAAATTTATGGCATTAAATGATTGGAACAGCTTCAGTCTGTCCCACAGAGCAAAGCTGAATTTTACACATGTTCTGCATTGCCAAACCCCTGCAAACCTGTCCAAGGGTAGCAGTGCATCTCTCCTACTACATTTGCTTTGTGTTGTCTGCTAATGCAATTAACAAACTTTGAAGGATGGTACCTGTACACGGTACCACCTTTGCAGTTAGTGCTCAAGTCTGTTCCTATTCAGATATTCAGATATTTACTGAGTTTTACCTCTGGCTCCATTGAGAGAAGGGTAGAGCTTGTCTTTGTGGGGGCTTACCTTTCATATGATTTCCAAAGTACCATTTTTAATGTGCTTTTTCTCCACTTCTGTGATTTTAAAATGGCCAGATAGATTAAAATCTGGGCACAGGAAAATATATCACCTTCAAAATTCATCCCTTAGGAATTATAGCTTAGTGCTGGACATGGAGGGGTCAGACAAATTTTAGATCATAGCCAATTGCTCACCTTATTCCTCTGCTTGTTCCCTGCACAGAACCACAGTCCAGGAGCATAGCAAGATTGCTATGATTAAGAAGCAGAGACAGAAGATTTGCTCCTGTCCCCTTTCATGCCACATGCTGCCTCCTGAAGATACTGATTTACCATGAGCGTAAGCCAGTATTGCAAGAGCTGAATAGAGGAAGGAGGTTATTTTGCACTCTGGAGTTCAATGGACCTTATGTGGGCCATCTCTTATTTGTAGAAGACCAGCTGATAAATACCACAATGTATTTGTAGCAACCTGGTGCGTTGGTCTTCTCCTGTCATGGGTATGGGGCAGGAGAATGCCAACCTGCTCTCTGCACAGCGCTAATTCCCCTCCAGTGAATGGTAGGAGTAATTAAAATGGTTTCTCCACAATGGAAACCACATTGTAATACCTAATTAGGAGAACTTTTGAAACAGAAAGAATAAAATGCCTGATGCTGCCCATCTCCCTCTGACAAAGGGGTTACTGTGGGACAGACTTTGCTGCCTTTAAACTTGCACAGGAAGTCTTTATTTTAATTCTCCTGAAGTGTACAGCCATGTGGGAAGCAGCTTCATGCCTTTATTTCATTTGAGGTCAGTAGGAACCTCTTACAGCTGAGGAAGCACTAGGCGTGAGTTTGAGCAGTCCACATCCTCTTTCCTGGGTGTCCGTCAGTCCAGGAGGCCATCTCTGCTGCTCACTTTCTGTGCTGTCCTCTACTCCAGCCTCACTGGGAAATCAGGCAGCTGTCTGGCTGCCTGCAATGCATAACTTCCTCTAACTCTTAAAAAATGTAGCACAGTGCTATAACTTTGAGTGCTAATTGCTGACACAATCTAAATTATGGAGTCATAAACAGAGAACTTTTACTGTTGCATGGGGGATTATTTACAGTAGGGAGGTATGTGAATACTGAATTCTCTGAGTGATTTCTGGATGGATTTCACATTTAACTTATGATAACTACCTTGATAAAAGCCCTGGGAGAATAATTCCACCTTGTAGCTTTTTCACGATTGCTATTGTACGGGTTATAGATCTTACACTTTTCATTTAGATATGCTAAAAAGGTTTTTTCTTCCATTAATAATGAGAAAAATTCCCCTTTTCTGTATGCTTTTCAGAATTAAAATTAGTATTAACATTATTTGGCTATCTGGTTGTGAAGGGAATTTCAATGATGTGAGCAAGAAAGTTAATTCATTTTCACAAGAATATTACTGGGTGGAGAAGAGCCACACAAAGGAGAATTTGTGGGATTGGTCTTTTCTCTAGCAGATTCATGAGTGGTCTGCGATGTTAAAATTATTCTCTTGTGCAGAAGAAAAGTTTTGGAAATCCCAACAAGCTCCTCCCTGCCTTAAAAGTAACGTCCTTATTCTGTTAAACTCTAAAATTTGGCTACCAATGTAAACACATTTTTCTAGACTCTTTAGAGACCTTAGATTAATGGTGATGGATGGACTAAGCCATGCCCTGCCTCAGTTTCTCCTGCGCCACAGCAGAAATGAGTGCAGCAGTTTGTAGTGCTGGGCGGTAGCACCTCTGCTCCTGGGACTTTCCAGACTGCCTGGGCAGCTTGTTGTGATGTTCCTGTCATCCTTGTGTCCCTGTCTCCCCAGTGCTCTCAGCAGGTGCCCACCTTCCTGGCAAGTGGTTTTACCTAAACCAACAGTTAGCAAATATGGGCACATTATGGATTTTGTATTTCTGGCATAAAACAACTGACTCCATCCCCCTGCTCTTTGTTGCCTGGATTCTCCTTTCAGCTCCCACATGGGAACTGCAATTCTCCCTTCTTTCTGAACCTTGTCTCACCCCAACCTACTTCAGAAGCCTGCTGGCCTTTTTCCTCCAGCACCAGCCCTACAGCAGGCCCAAACGGGCTTACAGATAGAACACAGGGGAATTATTTCTAAAGGCCAACTTTAGCTTAATAAAACTAGTCTCACTAGATGCCCTGTGTAGTCCATGGAGAGAAACCTAGACTCTCCCCAGGGAGCCCAGCGGGGAATGGATTGTTGGGTTCATAGTTACTGTGTTAATCCAATGCAAGACCCTCTCTTGTCCATTCTGAACTGACCTCTGAAAGGCCTTATCCCATCCATCACAGAATTAGAAAACAGAGTTTTTACCACAGCTGAAGACTGTTATTTGGTCCTGTCTCAGTGTTCCCCTTCTAGGGTAAGCTATTAAAATTCTTGCAAGTCCTTTCCACATAAATTTTGCTTTCTGGACCTCTGATCCTGTTCAGTCTTTCAGTCTAAACTCTTCCCAGATGGCATCTGATTTTCTAGAAATGCAGAGCTCAAATGTGGTGTTTCACCAGGGCTTTCTCCTGCTGACGAAAGCCCAAAGATTTTTTCATGTACCTCACAGGCAAATTGAGCCCTTAGTCCTGCTAAAGAGCATTCTGGTGGTTGGGGCTAGAGCTCTCATTTGTTGAATCATTTTCAATTCCAGGTCTGTTCTTCAAAGGACGTGTTGCTCTTCTTCAATTGGCATCATCTGCAGACTTAATAAGCACGCTGTCTGTTTTATCATCCAGATCATTAGTGGAACTATTGAATAGTCCTAGACTCAGGGCAGCTCCCCGTGGAACACATGGGCCCATACCACTGTTTTGATGCTGAAACATTGATAACTGCTTTCCAAGTACTGCTTTCCAAACACTTTTGCATTCTTCCTGCAATGTGAAATCCCCACACTTCCTTAATTCAGCTATGAGACCGCTATAAAAAACAATGTCTGAAGTCAGGATATATGACATCTGCTGCTGTTCTACCTACAAAACCTATCTCCTTCTCACAGGAAGAAATTATATTGGTTTGACACAATTTGTTCTTGAGAAATCCATGGTGGCTGCTACTCAAGCCCTACTTTCTCCTAGGGGCACACATGCAATGTGTTCAACTATTTGTTCCAGTTTGTTTTTTCTTTTATTTTCCCAAGATTTTGTGTTGCTGCTGTTTAATTTTTCCTTTCAGAGAAGGAGCCAAAACCAAGAGCTGTGGATTTGGAGAAGTGGTCACTGGTAACGCTTATCCCACATGTGAGTACTGTTTGAGGTAGGGAGAGGGATGCTTTTGTGTGAGGACCTGAGGCAGAAGCTCGCTCTTTGAGGCTGTCACATTTCCAGGGTGATAAATTTCAGTCACCCAGGGCTCTTTGCAGAAGGTTTGCAGGTAGGCCTTCCCTGCTCACACAATTCTCACTAGCCCTTTTGGGTTGCTGGTTTTTTGCACTCATACTGTGAATCAAGGACTACTACTGGCTCAAAAGCTAAGAACTGATCCTGATTTTTAAGTGTGATTTAGTTTCAGGTATAAACTTTACAGGCAGTTACAAAATGAAAGCTATCTGTTACAGAAAATGGTGTTGTTTTCTCTCTTTTCCTCAATTCCCTCCCCTGTAAACGAGGTCAGGAATGTTATGAAGCTAACATCATTAATGGTTGCAAAGTGTTTTGAGATCCCTGAATGGAAGGGCTTATATAAGCGGGAAAGTCTTATTAGGGTAATTATAATTGCCAACTGTACTGGCACAATATAGATCACTTAATGAATTATTTGGCTTTTCCTTTCTCTCTCTCTCCCCCTCAGCTCCCCAAACCAACATAAACAGACTGATTTTAATTGGCAACTTTCATTTCTAGCAAATGGATTTTTTACTGAAGTTCAAACTCAGCAGCAACATTTAGAAAATTCAAGTTGGTTTCAGATCAGTTGGAATTTGCAGGGCCACAGCACAGGGGAAATTCTCTATGCCCTTTGAGCTAGAGAAGTACACGCTGAACCTGCCTTTTGAATTACGAGCAATTCTCCCTCCATTACCTTGTGGCGTGTTCCCTGCAAGAGCTGTGCTCAGCTGTTGACAGATGCTTGTGACTAATATGATGAAGGTGAATTGATGACTTGGCTGACGACTAGCATGTTATAGCTAATGGTCTTTTCGGAGGAAAAGAAATCCCCTTTCTATTTTGATCTCCCACTGCTGTGATTTACTCTCTTTGTTTTGCCACCATTTCACTTGTGTTGGTTTGAACGTGTGGTCTTCTGGAACTGATCCAGAGATGGGATGAGGAAACCAGCTCCTTGCTGTTTTATTATGACTTAAAGGACTATTGATAATCAGCTATCTTCCTTCCCATAAAGCTTTTTCTCTCAGTTGCAGTAACCACTCGTGTTCATCCCTGTGAGTGAGAAGTAGCTACTTACTGCTTTATAAAAATGGCTTAAGAAAGTTATTAAGATTTAGGAAATTATTATCTCCTTGTAGGTAGTACTACCTTACAGTCAGTAATATCAGTGCTTAAATCAGTAGGGGCTGCTTCTTGTTGAGGCCTGAAAATTGTGTCTAATATGCCGTGTGGACCAATTTGGAAATGGCAATTATGTTGGCTGCTATAGAGCATATATATAAGAACATACGTATTTCTTTCCTTTCTTACTTCTTATGGGTTCCTGAGAAGTGGTCCCAGTGGCTGTTTGCCCATGCATTGAAACACCACGTATTTAATTTATGCAACTGCCATAATAAATAATGCAGTACTTTATTACTATTACTGCTATACAATGTTTAGCTTGAACTCATACCTACAGATCTGTCCCTTTCTCCTAAATGTTTTTTTCAAATATACAAGGAGTGAAATCTCCACCCTATAAAACAAATAACATCGCACAAGAGGTTGTTCCCCAGCCTTTCATGTTCACCTTCATTATGACTATCAGCATGGGGCAAAACAGCTCTTATAATACAAACCAGGGACTCCTGAATCCTAGTGTTGAGGAGAAAGTGCCTTTGCTCAGCTGTGAAACCAGGAAGGGATTGGTTTCTTTGCTTAGCCATTGCCTATCCAGGCTGAGTGCTGAAGGTGCTGTGATAGAAATCCCCAGTGAACAAGGGCAACTCAGAGGACTGTCCAGCTCTACTCTGCCCATGGAATACCACAAGGTGACATGACATGCAAATGGGCATATTTATGGCAGTGTCAAAAGGTGATAAAAAAAGATGGTAGTTTTTTACACCATGTGTGAGTGGTGTGGCATAGCCCCGTGGCACTGTATTCGTTTGGGAGGAAGACCAGTCCCGGTCTGTATTTGCTGCTCCATCAGTATTTTGTTCTGCACAGTGCTGATGACTATACTACTTAGCAACAAAACAAAGCCACCGCTTTCGAGAGTAGCTGAAGTTTTTCATGCACTATTCTTTAGGATGTTGGTTTTACCTCTGGATAAATCACTGTGGACTGGTTCATGTTTTTAAAACACAGGAGATGTAGGATGCGTAAATCCCAAATAGTGTCTCAGCGTCCTTCTGAAGCAGCAGAATGGGCTGGGTTCTGCCTCTTCCCCTTCTCACTCCCCTTTCCCCCTGCCCTCACACTTGTTGGTGAAGACAGCTTGCACTGCAGAGCTGCTGTCAGGTTTTTCCTAGGACAATTTAAAAATTTAAATCTCACTGCCATCTTTACTAAAGATAATGCTGATGCTTACAGTCCCTGGAAGCCCTTAGATAAATGCACTGTGTCCATATTGCCTGCCTTGAATCCAAAATGTTACAGCAGGAATCATATCCCATACAAGACTACCACATAGTCTTGCTACAGCAGAGCCCTGTTACACGTCTAGTTAGCTTTGTGTCTTACTTGTGTATGTATGTGTGTGTGTCAAAAAACACTCCAACATTAAAGCCCCAGAACATCACCGGGTCTCTGAGGGGATGCTGCCTCATCTCTGCTCTCTGTTCAGGCTCAGACTTCTCACCTTGTGCATAATAATCAATAATTTTCCTGGTCCTGTTGGGCTTCACCCCTTGGCAAAGTCTAGCTGAATGTTTCAGGTACAGCTCTGGGGACTCTTGCTTTGTATGCCTGTCCCTTCAGCTAGCTGTTGTGCGATCTAAGCCCAGGGCTGGGGAGATTCCCTGCACTGCAGCATGCTGCCGGGCACCATGGCTCTGCCGTAAGCCCTAGTCGTATTTTGGCACTGCCCCAACAGCCTTATCTCCCTAAAGGCCTCCTCAGCTCTGTACAGGTACATGCATCCACATGGCAGCCCTAGGAAGAGTTTGGGTATCTGGAGATACCCTGTCTGAGGTGCCCTTGTTCTGGTCAGCCATGCCAAAGAACAGGAGGAAAACTAAGACTAAAAACTCCAGTTCCATTTGTGCCTCAGAGGTGTGATCTCAGTGTACACAACGTGGCTCTACTGTCACTAGGATGAATAACAGCAAGCAGCTAAGCACCCGGCTTACTTCTTCTGGAGCTTCAGTCACTGCTTCATCGCCTGTTACTCATCAGCTGGTTTCCATACGGATTGAGAGAGTCAAGCTGGGATGCAATGCCATACAAGCATCAATAGCAGCACCGTGCTCGGCACAGGGGGCATTTCTTTGTGCGAGAAGTTGCGAGTTGTGGTGACAGCTCTCATTTTTTTCCCAGGGAAAGGTTATTTTTAAGGGCCTTTCCCTTCAGTTAAAATCAGAAATTGTTAATATTGAAGGTACATTACAGTTTTTAGAAGCAAAGGGAAAAAATGCTTAGAATGGCCAGCAGTGACATTTTCCACTGTTACCAGTGTCACCAGTTTCCACATTGAGCAAGTTTCCATTAAATGCTTCATCTCACGCTACCCGATGGCTCTGCATCGTGGGGACCTGCATGGCAGAGCAGATTGCTGCGGTTGCAGGCTCAGTGGAGGCATTTATATCATTCTGGGAATGTGCTGCCTTCTCTTGGCATGAAATATTCCCATGCCCTTAAAATACTTTTTTTTTTTTTTTTACACCATAGTTCTTTCGCTGAGAACTCTAATGCTTAGAAAGGAAGATTAGATTTCTACTATTCTGCAGAGGTGATGCGTATATAGGATCCGTCCTCACCACTTTCTCCCAGCTTTTGCGGCTTTTAAAGAAGGACTTGGAGCAGGGCTGTGCATCAGCTGTGGGTGAGCAGGGTGCTGGCGGGAGGCAGGGCCAGGCAGTCCCGCCTGCTGCTGGCCGGAGACTGCCCAGAGAAGCAGTGGCAAAAGCTCTTGACAAACAGTGAATGTCTCCAAAAATGGAAGAGAACTGACATCGCTCCCTGGTTCACTGGGGACCTGGCAAGCCCTAATAGCCCCAAAAGGGGCAAGAAAAAGTTCTGAAATTTAAAAATTTTATGATTTCCCCCTTTTTATTTATTGATGTTAGAGAAATAGGAAATTCTCAGGTAGTTCATTCCTGTGGTTTGCAAACAAAAATTGTTCATGGCTTTGCTTTCCTTTCAAAGAGGCGTTTCTTTATTTAAATATTGACCTACCAATTTAAAAGAAGAGGTTTAGAAAAAGGATCAATAATCTGAAAATGAGATGAAGGATTTTGTGTTGGACTGAATGGAGCATTTTACCCAAAATGACATTTTGAGGGTTTTTTCTTTTTGTTGGCTGAAAGATATTTTTATTTGGACTGGAGTTAATTGTTTTGTTTCATCATTACAAACTGCCACACAATTCCAGAGAGACAGAAGCAGGGGGGACTCCAATAATTGTTTATTAGCTATGGACAGTGAAGCTAAGGGGATTAATTCTTGGACTTGGGATTTTTTCCGCGATTTTCCCATGCTTTATGCATTTTGGCTAATCTTTGCTTCTTGCTCCCTTGCATTAACCTTCCTTCTTTAAGCATCTTTTTAATTGTGAATCTCGCAGCAATTTTTCGTTTTCTCTGCATGTGTTTTATTTTAATTGTTCCACCTACAAACTGTTGAAACTCTTTGGGTATCACCAAGGAGCAGGAAACGTGGATCGGGACTGGGCCAGCAAGTGCTGCAGGCTCAGCCGCAGCGTTCCTGAAGGCTTAGCAAGCAGGAGACATGGACTTTTAAAGTAAGAGAAATGATGATCAATAGGTGCATTGCCAGGACGCTTAGGTGCCAAAATTCAGTTCAGAGCAGTATGATGCCGACCACTAGTGCAAGAAGTAACCCCTGCTGAGAACACCTCATAGTCTAGGTAGACACACTGGGATTATTAGGTAAAAAGCAGCATATTCAGCAGGTCTCAGGTGGAGTTGCAGTACCAGGAGATGGAGGCACTTGCTGGGAATTAGGTGGCTGTCGGCAGTGTGATGCTGGCTGCAGGGACCCGAGTATGTGCCTGTGCTGTCAGGAGGGATGGGGCGCTGGGAAGGAGCTGTGGGAGATCCATGCTGTCCTCACCGGTCACGAGCAAAAAAGCCAGAAAGCAGCGTGCCATTTCATACAGTCAGCCTGCTGTTACCCTGATCTAGCATGACAAATTGGTGTTCCCAGAGTGGCAGCAGCGTAATCAGACTGTGACAAATGACTTAGAGCAATTTGTTTTCATTTTACTGAAAATTTCTGCAGTCTTAACAAAAAATTCCCCCCTGCCTCCTCACTCCCACCGCCACCTTCTTCCTTTAATAGCATTTGCACAATGTTGAGAGAGGGACTTGGACCTGACTTGTGGCCAAGAGAGCAATGTGGCAGTGGGGAGATCACGGTTCTGGGGGCTGCGGGCTTTTCCCGGCTGGAAGCGATTGCTGGAGGCAACGTGCTGACGGGTGTGAAGCTCCCCGTCCATTAGCCGTAGGGCTGTACATATGCTTGTGCCTGCATTTCTCACGCAGGAGCTGAGCTACCTCCCACCTTTTGCAGGTTGGTTCCTGGTAGGTGAAAGGTTTATAGGAGCATGGGTTTCCCTGAGGGTCTGAGAAGGGTGTCTGTCAGTCTGGCAGCTTTCAAGAAAGTGCTAAAACCCAAGCACACCACAGTGACGTAGCTGGGAAAGGGGAGCTGTGTCTACCCAAAGCACTGCCAGCCACGTCTGCCCCATGGGTGCCAGGGCAGTTGTGCAGCCCCATCCCCGTTCCCCTGGGTCCATCTGCCTTAGCACACTTGCAAAAGCCAAAGAATACAGAGAGAAGGGGAAAACTGCTAAAAATGAACCAATGCCAAAACCTGCTATTTCAACTGCTTAGTTAAAATAGCTGACTAGGAATTTGGGAGCGTTTGAGTCCCTGTCATGATGGTGCCTCCAGCTGGCTCTGGGATGGGGATCTCGCTACCTTTCCCTGCTTGAATATCAGCCTGGTCTTGCACGGGGCTTCTCAGTACTGCAGTGCCACTGCGAGGTTAAAACTTGGGTGGATTCACCTGCTTGGCTTTCCTGGCAGGGAGGTGAGAAATGGATAAACTCTGCATTGCTTGTTCAGCAGAGCTCCACCCTGCTTTCTGTGGGCTGCAGAAAAGGGAGACTGACACCTTATGTAAAATAAAAGGGTAGTGGTACCATGGGAGTTGGAGCCAGGGGCTCTGTGCTGTGGGGAAGAGGCTGGGAGGGCAGGGACGAGTTAGGCTGGTGGCAGGGGAGTCTGCTGCAGTCGGTCTTTACACATGGATTATTGACATGAATATTGATAGTACCATTCTCCAAAATCATGCACCGGGATGGGGTTGATGGCAGACCTGGCCTGTGCCATCCAGCTCTTTTTCAGTTCTGGATTCTTTCCTGACTGGTCGTTTCCAGAAACACATCACTGCCCAGGGCAAGTACCTGGAGCTCTACAGATGTGACACCTCTACAACTTATTGCCCTCTACAACCCCCTGAAAGGAGGCTGTAGCGAGGTGGGTGTTGGTCTCTTCTCCCTGGTAATGGGTGATAGGATGAGGGGAAATGACCTCAAGTTGTGCCAGGGCAGGTTTAGGTTGGATATTAGGAAAAATTTTTCCACGGAAAGGGTTGTCAAGCACTGGAAAGGGCTGTCCAGGGAAATGGTCAAGTCCCCATCCCTGGAGGTATTTAAAAGATGGGTAGACAGGGTGCTTAGGGACATAGTTTAGAGGTGGGATGGCAGTGTTAGGTTAACGGTTGGACTTGATGATCTTAAAGGTCTTTTCCAACCTAAATGATTCTATGATTCTGTGATTCTATGACATGTGCTGCTGCACTCCTTTGAACCCACACCAAAGCCAGAAAAAATTATTTGGGACCTTCTGGGGTGCAAACAACCTTGCTTCTGGACAAATGGTGGGCCTGGAGCATTAGAGGGTGAAGTGATGGAGTAAAGGATTTTCTCCACTATGCTGCCTCTGGCTGCTACTTTTTTATATTTGCATGCAATTGTTTAAAGATTACCTCAGTACAGGCTAACAGGATTAAATGCTCAGGCCACTCTCATATGGGAGGTCAGACGTGACAGTCTATAATGCTCTCCTTTGACTCCAAGGTCTGCCCATAGCCTCAAGGGCTTGATTTGGCAAGGTGCTGCATTAGGTGCTGGTACTACATCTTGCATCCTTGTGCTACTGCACAAATACTCAACGATGTGATGCAATTTACTGCTGCATCCCCCATCCAGCCACCAGAGACATCCATCAAGGTCTGGGGGGCAGCCAGCCCAGCCCTCGTCCTGCACTTTGTCGTGATGGCAGTTCTGTCTGAAAATAGCATGGTGCCACTTAGAGAGCCTGGCAGTGTAATGGTTTCCCTTAAATGAAATTCCCACTCTGTTGGTAACTTAGCTCTTTGCAAAAGCCCTTGGAAATAGCATAGCAGTGTGTTAACTAACTGATGCCCACTGGAACGTGTCCCTGGCCTTGCGTGGAACGAGCTTTCTGGTATATGCTCGTACAATAAAATGACTTAAGTAAGACCATTATCACAACATGGTTTTCATAACGTATTAGCAAACATAATAAAGCAATGGAAAATTACTTGCACTAATCGGACATCCATAAATAGACTCAAATAGTATGTTTGACTCTCAATTGGAGTGAATAATTTATCAGTTGATTAAATCTGATCATTTTGTACAACCTGTCAGTAGTTTTCCAGTGCATGTTTTTACTGTCCATATATCTCCATTAGATTGACAGATTTGGGTGGTTCAGAATGGTAATAGTCAGGGAAATGCCACATGTAAGTAAATAAAGCCAGATTTACAGCATTGGAGCACCACTCTCACCAAAATAGGGTGCTGTAACATATTTAAATAATGGCTGCTCTGTGTCTCACAGATGATTTCTTAAAACCTGGGGAGAAAGAAGAAAAAAACCCCAAACCTTCTACCAAATATAACCTTCCAGATATTGCAAGTAGGGCAGGAAAGCTGCCCAGAACCCCTGCAGCACCTGCTGGGGTTGCTCAAGGAGAGCAGTGGGGTGTGATGGCAAGCAGAGGAGATCACAGCACTCAGTGTTTCAGGCCTGCTTTGTCAGGGGCAGTAAGTCCCAGTGGGGAAGATCCTTCAGACACCATCTTTCCATCTCCCCACTCCTCTGTCCATGTCTCCTCTTGCTGTACCTGCTCCCAACGCACTTGCATGCTGTCTGCACCTGCATGGGGATTTTTGGAATGTTTTAGTGTTTGTTTTCCTACCTTGATGTTAAACACTGGTTCTCTTTCACTGTTTGGATATGAGAAGTTTCCCTTGATGACACAACAGTAAAGTCTATATTTGGGTGCAGAATCCCACATGGCTGCAAAACTTTTTTAAAGAGATACAATTAAAAAGAAATTACAGTTGTGCATAAAATAAGTATTAGATGACTGCGGGGGATTTAGGCAAAGTCTTTTGGGAAGTGCGGTATTACTGAAGGCCAAGCCTGAGAGCATGTGCTCTGGCTTGCTCTGCACAGTCACCTCGTCCTGTGCCACGCAGACCCGAAGTCGCTGCGTGCCCACGCCTTTGGAGGCTGGTGCAGGATTCCAGGGTGCTGCTCCTGTGCCCTGCGGGAGAGAGTCTGGAGCTGGCATCACACCCTGGCCAGGCTGGTGCCAGGAACTGGGCCGCCGCAGGGCCAGCAAGGGGAGATGGATTCCCCCCACCTCCAATATGTGCAGCTCACATTTAATCTGTGAAGATCAGAGGATGGTCAGTCGGAAAGGGTGACTACGAAGCTTAATCGCTCTTTACTCTGCAAACAGGATAGGTGTACAGAAATGCAAATGCAGATACTCTCTGGATTTGTTTAGCTGCTGCTTTTGCACTAAGGGAAGGTGCCAACAACCTGTCACCAACCGAGCAGCCCTGGTTTCAGTGCTTAGTGTGATAATCCCTGTTCTGCTCTCTTTTGAGAACCGTACCAACGAAGCTCCTGCTGACTTCCCTAGGAGGAAAGGAAGGGACTTAGCATCAGACAATTTGCAGGGTTGCTTAGCAGTAATTTAAAGGAATTAAAATGAAAAGCACCAAAGGGATGAACCAGTCAGCCAGGGAGCATTTGTAGGGCTAGCTGTGTGTGAAGCAGGGATAATAACTGTTGCCTTTTCCCTTCAAATTTGTAGCTGAAATGTCCCTGTTATCCCCAAAGGCCATCAGTTCAGTTCCTGACTAAGGAAGAAGGAGAAGTTAAGAGAAAGAGAACAGATTTTAAGTAGTGGATCAATACTTTGGGCAGATAGAGGTGCAAGCATAGAATAAGTATAAAAAATTACTATATATCAGAGTGTAAAAGTAAGCATATGAAACATACACCTTTGGCAAGTCAATATGGTTAGTGTTAGCGTTGTTACTTTGTACTGTAAATATTTCCTGTGTCTGTCTCAGAGTGGTGGCAGGTTAGGACCCATAATTAGCAACATTTTATAGAAAAAAAAAAAAAAAATTGTTCTGTATTGAATTGCTGCAAAACTAGATCCCAGCCTGGATTGGCACAGAGCAGTGAAACCTGGAGCGCGCCTAGGAAGACATGGTGGTTTTTTGAAAGGAGAGAGTGTCTACATACACCAGGAATACCATCGTCAGTTCTCACTCAATGACAGTGTTGCTTGTTATCATAGAATCATAGAATCATAGAAGGTTTCAGGTTGGAAGGGACCCCTAGAGGTCATCTAGTCCAACCCCCCTGCAGTGAGCAGGGACACCGGTAACTAGATCAGGTTGCTCAGAGCCCCGTCCAACCTGGCCTTGA
>BOSO01002550.1:0-103469 GCA_018403395.1 Gorsachius goisagi
TCTTTACTCTGAGGGTGACAGAGCACTGGAACAGGCTGCCCAGGGGGGTTGTGGAGTCTCCTTCTCTGGAGATATTCAAAGCCCGCCTGGATGAAGTCCTGTGTAACATGCTCTAGGTGGCCCTGCTTTAGCAGGGGGGTTGGACTGGATGATCTCCTGAGGTCCCTTCCAACCCTTGTGATTCTGTGATTCTGTGAAATAAGCAAATGACTATTTAGTGTTTAGACATGTAGTGCTTTTCATGCATATTAGAAGTGACCTTTCTTTTTCCGAAGTTGTACCTTTTCTCATAGTGCCCTTCAAGTGTCTTATACTGAACCAATTAAAGTGTGGGGACATCCAGAAGGCAATATCAAAAAAGTAAAATAAGATGAGCTTGCAAACAAACAGGAGAAAGCACTCAGGTTTGAAATACATTTCTCTCTTGCTAAGATAAGCAGGGTTAAAAACTCTACATATCAAAGGGAAGAGAACACGTACGTGCTCCTCGTGAGCTATAAAACAAAACTAGATTATCACAAACCTGTTCATCATTAGCATGGGAAGGGAAAGGAAAGAAGAAACTTTGAGAAAACTTTGCAAGCAGATTTTAACTTTTTATAATATATATGCAATTCTTAATCATTCATTGACTAGTTTTCTGCTGTAGCTTTTGGTCTGTACCTCACTTGGAAGCTGTTAGATGCAAGTATTAGAGATTTGAGGACTTTTGATGAGAAACACACCCCATGTTATGAATAAGAGGAGCAGAGTCCTTAAAATTAAAACCACTCTTAAAAATACCACTCTAATACGAACACTTACAGCTTGGAAGGTTATAATTTATAGTATTTGTCCTCCACATTTATTTTCTCAGGTATCTGCAACAGATGAAGTTTATCATGCTGCAGTGATCAAAATGGCCCTGTATTCATCAGCAGCATATGCAATGAGAGTCCCAGAACTTTCTGCAGACAAGAAACAGGACAGATAGCAGCGTATTGGGACTTTTTCTTTCCATGCGGGTAATTGCAGATATCCATACAGGTACACCTGAAGTCTTGTTTTGACCACTGCCTGTGTGCAAAGGTTAGTATGAGATCTTCACCTTACTAGCCCCCTGTTTGAAGACTGCAGAAAAGCAAAGGCTTTGTAGTGTCCTTTGTATGGCTAAAGTTCACTTTCAAAGCAAAGAGCTCAGTAAGGAAATATAGCATCACTTTTTATCTCAAAATAATAATTGCACAACTAGTTGCAAGACATTGAGGTTGTGTCAGTCTGAGTAAATCTGAGATGGTTTTGGTGTCTCCTTTCTTCTGCCCATAACAAGAGCCTGGCTGTTACTGTTACTTTTCATAAAGCACCATATTTCCAAGGTGTGGATATCCCCATATGTCAAACATTTTAGTTGTTATGCCTCCCAAATGCAGTCAGACCATCATGGCTTTTTAATTTAATGGCAATGGCCTTAATTAGATTAGATCATCAGCTAGAAAATTGAGCTACCACAAATACACATGTTAACACAGTGGGAAGAATCCTGCTTGCAGAGTGAATCCAGCACTGCTTTGTTCTGGGATTCAGTCTCCAGTCTGGCTTCATGTGCCCCTGCTTCCAGTTGACAAGGCTGTGGAGCACTACAAAAGCAGTTGAATATTCACTAACCATCCCAGACACCAAAGATCTCTAGGCTCTATAGGTGATGTTCTGTCAGGGGAACATATAAATGACAGCTAAAAAACCCACCAAGCTCTAATGCAGCTCAGTAGTGGAGTGCTTACAAATTTGCCATACATACTGACATTTATTTTGGCCATCAAGACTTTTTCAGCCAGTTAAGTGGTTCAGCTGTTTGTAGATTTTAAGACCAGAAGGTATTTCCCTGTTCTTTTAGTTGATGTCTACAACGTTTATGAGGTCAGGAGGTCTCATGCAGCAATGTCTGCATAAAGGCTGTAACTTCCAGGTGACTTCCAGCTATAATACATAATTTAGAATGACATCTAGCTCTCTTGAAAGACTTCAAATGGGGGAAGTCCATCTACCATAGACAAGTCTAAGGTGTACAAATATATAAATAAAATATAACACTGCATGCACTATTTCTTCCCTGCAGAGAGGCTGAGAAAAAGAATGAACCATAGGTAATGTGTATCATTTGCCTTGCTTAATATGAAGGCAGCTCTGCTGGGCACTGAGTGGTCTTCTGAACAGAGACACAGCAAGTTCCAACAGAAAAACTGAGAAGTGAAATATATTAGTGCTCACCTAGCAGCAGAGTCTTGGGGTTAAGCTTTCTCCTACCTGTGTGCATCTGCCAGATTTACCTTGGGTACCTATGTACGGTGAGGCCCTGTGCTGTGTAGAAGTACTCTGAGAACAGCATGAGATTTAACAGCAATGTAAAGTTAAAATATACCATCATTGTCAAAGGATTCTATCTTCCTTATAACTTCTGACTTGTCCAATACCCACAATTTTTGTTTCTTTCTTCTCCTGAGACAATGTATACTGACAGTCAGTGCTCAATCATTCCTCTCTCAATAGGCAGGATAATTATCAGTCTTTTCCTCCCCAATGTACAGGGTTATCTTCATGTATTTGAAAGTTGTTCACCTGTTCAAACATAAATGGGCAGAATATTGAACACTGTAGCACAAGACACGAAAGTTGCTAATATATTTTCCATTTTCACCCATTCCCCACTGCCTTCCTAAATCTTACATTCAGAAACTTGCAAGTAGCAGAATTTAATTACTGAAACACATCAATCACTGGTTTTAGGTCCATTGTGAAAAGCAAATTAGATTTCCTTGTGTATTACAAAGTCCTTTCCTTTAGTTTGCAATAGAAATGACATAGCGCAGGCATGAAAAGCGCAGATAGAAAAAAGACAAAAGAGAAGAATGAGACTGTGAACATAAAGGGCATATTTATACTGATGGACACAACAACACCTCTGGAATCAGAACTTTATTGGCCTGATAAAGGCACATTAGTTTCTGCATAGGTCAATAGGAGTTAAATGCAGTCTAGCTACTGTATTAATGTAAAAAAAAAAAATAGAAATGCCAAGAATCATAGAATCATTTAGGTTGGAAAAGACCTTTAAGATCATCGAGTCCAACTGTTAACCGAGCACTGCCAAGTCCACCAGATTTTCTACTCAATGAACATAAGAATAGCCAAACTGGTGAGAACCAAGATTGACAAGAGACAGGGTTTGAGGTTACAGCTGCCATAAGGGGGTGAACTAGGGAGGACTAGACAAAAGGCAAGAGTAGACTGTACCCCTCCATGATAATTTCCCAGCCACCACCTATTTTCAGCTCAGGGACTCCCTGGGTTAAGACTGACTTCTGTGTAATTGGTATTCCCCAATGTATTTGTCTTCCATTAACCTGCCCAGTCTCTCCTTGGTCCCCCCTAAACCTTTAGTATTCACTGCATCCTTTGACAGGCAGCATCACTGATGTATTACCTGCTGCATGAAGAATAACCTACTTCTGTTTGTTTTGAAGTTTGTTGCTACTATCTTACTTTGATGATCCCTAGTACTTATAGTGGAAGAGACAGTGAACCATCAACCCCCATCCATCCTCTCTACCTCACTCCTGATTTTATAGCCCTCTAGCATGTCCCCTGTAATTTGTCTCCTTTCCAGAAAGAAGAATCTTAGCTTACTTAGTTATTCCTCACACAGCACACGTCCCATATATTGATAGCCCTTGACAATCAAGGACAATTGAACCTTTTTCCAGTTCTACTATATTCTTTCTGAGATGAAAAGAACAGAACAGTACAAAGACGCAGATGCGCCATGCATTTATATAAAGGCATAATGATGAACTCTGTTTTGTTCTCTGCTGCTTTACCAGTAGTTCCTAACTTTTGCAATGTTGTTGTTGTTGTTCAGCCCTCAGCATTGAGCTGTCATCTTCATGGAATTATCAATTACATCCCCAAAGTCTCTCTCCAAACTGGTAAAGGTTAGGTCAGAACCCCTCATTTTACAAATTAAATTAGAGTTATGTCTTTCCTACATGCATCACTTTACTTTGACATGCACTTAATTTCACCATCTATCCAGGTTGTGCAAAGCCATGTTTTTGTTCAGATCTGTCTTTTCAGTTATGTTCCGTTCTTAGCAATGTTTCAACAGCTGGTAGGAGCACAACTCACCAAAGTCTGCACGCAGAAGCTGGTATCTCCATTGCTTCATTCAGTAGGACACCTCTAAACTGAAGTGTCCTACTGAAACATCAGTGTGAGCAAAGATGGAGTCCCATGTAAAAGATCTGGACAAGAGCTTTCTGTCTGTCAGCCATTAATAACTCACCTCTTTTGGGGAATCTAAACTGTAATTTTTCAGTCATTTTATAGAGGAGGAGGTGAAATTCAGCATCTGTGTGAGCATGTGGAAGTCTCGTCTAAGGTCTGGAAATAATAAAGAGGAAAAAACATTTAAAGGCTTAGGGTCCTTACAGTGAAGTTCCCTCTGGGCATATCTAGCCTGTGCCACTGTTTTTCTTGTAAAACTTGATAGTGTTTTTTACTGAGATTAGAGGAAGTGTTTATTACACCATTATAAATTGGAATTTTTTTGCAGCCATGATAAACAAAGGATCACTAGGGAAAGTGCTGGGAAGACACAGAACAGAGATCTTGAACTTGTTTATTCTGAGTTTAGTGAAGAGACATTATCATGTACAGTTTTATAAATTTGTGTGAACTCACAGCACTTTGCTGATCATGGTAATGCAGACCTATCCTATGATCCAAATTCCATTTGAAAGCCTGATCTGGCTTCTGATCCTTATTTTAGGTGTTGTCTGCAAGGATATTACCATTTACATATTTTTATTCTCTTTTTTTTTCTCATATCCATTAAACGTCTCATCCAAAAGGGGGTATTGGAGGTTCATTTTCTACTGCTGTATGTATACTTGATTTCCCTACATTTTGGCTCCAGATAAAGTACTTCCACTATAAAATTCCACCAGACAGCTTTGTGACAGAGCTTAAACGTTGACAGCTCATGCAAAGAGAATTACTTTGCAACAACTGTTGCAAAACAATCTTTTTACCCAGTATAGCTGTCTTAGCCAAATTTCGCTGGGCTTTTCTAAATGCCTTCCTCCCTCCCCTGCCTGTCCCCCACATGTTTCAGAGGGTCACTTAATGTTTCATTTGTCCTGAGTTCCTGTAGTGCCGCTGCCCGCTGTTATAGTTACTGCATTGCATCTTCCTCTGCAGCTTTGCTGAACTCTCTTTTATGTTAACACAAGTAGCAACATTTGCAAAGCACTTAGGGATCCATCTGCTTAGCACGGTCTACACGTAGGATTGTTGCCACCACTAACAGTTAACAACTTTCTGCATCCTCCCAGAAATACCTATATTTATTTTGTCTAGAGCCCTCCTTCAGGAAATAAGATAGCACAATTCATCATGGTCCAAGCGTGCAATTGTATTTGCAGACCAGAAAAAAAAAAGTGATGTCATTTGGGAAGCCAGCCCAAAGCTTCTTAAATACAAATGGTTTCAGGGCTCCAGGGGGATGGTCAGGCAGGGTTTTGCTAGGTGGATCCTGTCCCATCGCCTCAGCAGGGACCAGGGCAGCTGGCGAGCAGCAGAGGACACCCCCAGCCCAGGGCATCAGGCACCTCCCTGGGGACACGGTTGAGGCTGGACCGGAATATCAGCCCGCAGGTGGGGGTCAGCTGGGCTGAAACAGGGTCCTGGGTGCCAGGCAGGGCTGGGGACAACCCAGGAGAGGCTGTCAGGGACAGTCCATCCCATCAGTGCCCTCAGGCCATGGCAGTGTGCCCCTGGGTGAACTCCAGCAAAATTTGTCCTTCGCTCTCTCCATCCTCCATCCACCCCACCTCTTTTAAAACTCTTGGAAACTAGTACCAACAGGTTGTGGCATATTAATATACCTCCTGGGGTGTTGGTAGGCCAAGCTTTAACTGGTGCATGACTGAGCGTTTCAGTCCTGGCTGCACATTCTGATATTAACTGTGTTTGTCATGCTACGTAAGAGCCATGATCAGCAACTGGCCTCGGGCAAAGGGAAAGTAATCAGTCTTTTGGAGAACTTTTTCAGTGGCTGCCAAGAATTTTCTGGTTGAGGAAGCCTATTAACAAGCATCACGTGAGAGAGTGTTTACAGAAAGCCAGAAAATGCTGACCCAGGATAAGGAAAATGTCCCTTCTATGTAGTTTCACAGCTGAATAACTCTCTGATATTTCATTGAAGGGATTTATAGATAAGAGTTATAAAATAACTGTACAAAAGGGCATTTAAAACATGTTTACACCAACAACAGTGTAGTAATTTTTGAGCAGAGATTACATTTCAAGGGACAAAGGAATGTTCCTGGGGTATAATATCTGTGCAAAGTAAGATCTCAAAGGTCCGATGGAGAATCTGACCCCACGAGCTCCTTCCTCGCTGCCTCACCTTGTGAATGAGCCGGCGTAATGATAGGCCTGCAAAAGCCTTGTGCACAAGTTAACTTGATGTGCTCCTAAAGGAAACTCAATAAAACCTCAAGTCCTGTAATGAAAATAAACTACACAATTACCAATGGCAGATATTCTATTATTTATAACCCATAAGGAGAAGGGCATTTTAAAATTCCTTTCCAGGAGCTTTGCCAGAAGAGTGAATATTCACGTAAACTGTCTTTTAATTCTGTTACGATTGTGCTTTTTTTAGCTATAAAATTCTGCTCAGAGCTGAAACATGAAATTTAAGCATTTAGGCTTTTTCTTAGACCAAATATTCACTATTTCTATCAGTTCAACTATTTTTCTCATGCTTGCCTTTCAACTGGCCAATGACTGAAGCGTAGCAAGCCCTCAGGTGCTGGCCAGTTGCCTGCCCTAAGCCTGATACGAGGGATTTACAAAACCCTTGGGGGAGCAGTGCCAATGAGCTGTCATAACATGCTGGTGCACTTCTGTCACCTGTGTGATCGTCCTCGTGTCACCGAGCTAGAGCAGGGAGGGGCACAGGCTTTGTGCCCCATCTGCTGCTATCTGTGCACAACTGCTCAGACTTTTTTTATTTAGCCTCATTTAAACCTGAAATGAAAAAAAAAAAAGAGGAACTGAACCAGTTGTGACAAGAGATTAGTCCAACTTGTTGCCACATGACATGCCTGAAGTTAATACTCAGCATTGCTGCTTTGAAATAGTGACATTTCCATTAAAAAAGCTAGTAATCGAATCACCCTGAACTAAATCGTCTGCCTTTGTAACTGAGATTCTATCTACAATGGCATTTAACATAAACTGTAAACACAGAAAATGAATCTTCCTTTTATGTATTACCTTGTGCTCTTAGCAGATAGATTTCAAAAAGTTGTGGTTTATCTCTCTTTCAAACTTCTCCACCTTGTGTTTGTCTGTGCTTATGGAGACTGACGCACATATCCTTAGGTACATGCTCTATGTATGTGTATGGTGGTGATATTATAAACGAATTTTCAGATCCATTTAATACACATCCTTTACCACTGCAGGTGAGCTCTGCCAACTAACTGTGTCTGCATCATCTCCTAACATACCCAGTCTTCATTCCAGCAACAGTCAGAAATTTTTAAAAAGCCTGATAAATGTTCCTGCTCTCTCTGCTCTCTCAAAAATGCCAAATCTGAAATTTCCTCCAAAAAGTATACTGGCCTGAATTTTGAGGGATCTTACTTAGTTTTCCTTCCTTGATTTAGGTAAAAAAAGATTCTAAGATCAATGATTTATGGTGAGGGGAACAAAATAATAAAACTGCAGAGAATTGTGTTTTCATGACCTTTCTTATGCACCTACTGATGGAAAACTGTACACATTGCCTATACCACACATTGCCACACAGACAGTGAGCAGTGTTTCAGCAGGTAAGCAGCCAGATGCTGCCCCAGCTCCTCCTGGACCTGTGAGCACAAATATGACAGAGCCGATGGCTCACGGGAACATGCCCTTAGTGGAGGATGCATCCTCCACCACCTCCTGAAGAAGCGAAAGGCTATGTCTCTGGCTCTGCTGGGGGCTGCACGCCACGGGGATGCTCCATTTAGAGAGTTGGAGGCAAAGCTGAGCTCAGAGTTACAGTGCTGGCCGTGGATTGGGCGGGTGAAGGACTGTACCCCAACAGTGGGGTGAACGCCCTCGTGTGGGTTTGCAAGGGCAGAAGGCTACCCCCAGCCCTGCTTGATATTAATGATTAACATTGCTGATGAAAGTGAGGAGGCCAAAGGAGCGTTTCTAAATGACCTGGAGAGGTCAGAAATATTGGCAGGAAATATCAGTCCCCGGTACA
This sequence comes from Gorsachius goisagi, assembly GCA_018403395.1. NCBI lineage: Eukaryota > Metazoa > Chordata > Aves > Pelecaniformes > Ardeidae > Gorsachius > Gorsachius goisagi. The sequence continues at coordinate 8,303 of BOSO01002550.1, forward strand.
ATTTGGAAAAAAATAAAGATAAACAGGCGTGTTTCAAAACAAGCCTGAATACTGAGCTTCAGGGAGATGGAGAAAACTCAAAGAGCAGTTTCAGAAATGCTACTGCAAACAGCAAACTCAAAACTGTGAAATGGCAGCAACAAATGCAAAAAATTAATGTAGGATATCACAACTGCATGGTGGTGCCTTTTGCCCACTGACTTCTAGAGATTTTCATGTACATAACCGAGGTACAGAAATTTCAAACTGCCTGTACCTGCAACATATATATGAAGCAATTGGAGCTTAACGACAAATTATTAAAGTTTTTTGGGGGAAATCTGAAACATATTCCATTAAAATCCTTGTGAGGATTAATTCTTCTTAAAATAATAATTTTAAATTATTTAAATAATTTTTTAAAAAATTTACTTTTTTTTAAAAATAAACGGAATACTAATTCCCACGTGTACTGTCAAAAAACTCTTCATGACAAAAGCTTTGCTTCTGTGAAAACAAAACAGCCTTTTCCAGGAAATGTAGTTCAATCAAAATTAAAAAGTGGTTGAAAACACATCTGGTTCCTACAAAATATTTTAACAGAAACCTCTCACCAGCTATAGATAAACATTGCCTTCAGACTCCTACACTACACATTACAGAGCTAGCTCATTTTTTTGTACAAGGAACATCTGAACATAGCATCAGACATTAATATCTATGTTATCATCTGGACATGAGCACAAAAGCTTTAAATTTAAAAAAAAAAAAAGGAAACAATACTGACATGAATGTCTATCTAAGAGTTACATGACTGGTTATTCCTCAGAGCTGTAAGTTTTCCATCTGAGCCTATAGACCCTTCAAAGCAAGTTCCGCATGCACATTTGGATCTGTGAGCAAGGCCTTGTGAAAGACAGCTGTTGCGACTGGCCCCCCTTGGAATCAGAGTGACATGAACCATTGCTGCCATCACTGACATCTATCAGCTTGGTAGCTGCACTGAAACGTGTTTGCCTAGAACCCTTCTCAGGGATTACTCTGGCTGTGCCAAGCATAATCTGGTGTTTGCAGGCTCCGTGTGGCATTACACAGACAGAAGCTCTTGGCAGTGACGTGCTGGAATCTGGGATTTGCAGCCTCATTCCATCACCCGCTTTTTACCTCCTGGAGGACATGATTTTCCATCTAAAAATGCCAGCTAAAACAATCCGCAGCACTGGACTGGTTGATGCAGTCAGCTCTTCTGGGGTGCAGCGTGGCTGAAGCCTCGGAACAGATCTCATCATCCCCTTTGCTCCCTATTGCATTTCTCATTCTGTACCAAAGTACTTTTGATCTTACTTCCTACCCGCTTCCCACACGTTTCTGTGACACCATCATCTCAATATGTACAGCTTCATGGAATCACAGGACAACTCAGGCTGGAAAGGACCTCGGGAGGTCTAAAGTCCAACCTCCTGCTGAAAGCAGGATAAGCTAGAAGATCAGACCAAGTTGCTCAGGACTTGACCCATCTGGTCAAAAATCATTGATGGAAACTGCACAGCCTCTCTGTCTCTGGAGGGCAACCTCTCTGTCCCACTGCTTGCCTGTCCACACGGGGAAAAAAAAGGCCTAAAACACAGAGGTTTGTGGCAATGGCTTTCCCTCAGAAACATTTAGGCATATATGGTCAGAAGGCGAGCCCTCATTTCCATCCAGTGTCCTCAAAAGTCGCATACTAAACAGCTCTTGACTGAGCTCATGGCAGTGTGACCCCTGTGAAGCAGCTTTTGGGGATTTGTGGCCAACACCAGAGCTGCCTCAGTGTTTCTTCTATCTGACACCTAAACGCATCCATTTGGAAGGCAAAACTCCATGTCTTCTGTTGCTATCTCTATTTCTCTTTGTTGCTACAGTGATGACAAATGAGGACAGGGACAATCACATCCTAAAAAATCTTTGGGATTTTGGTGCTGAAGCAGTTAATTGAGCAACATCAAGATCCTTGTCAAGTAAAGAAGCATGGCAGGCACAAACAGAGGTGGTATTTAAGGACAGCAACTATGAGAGCGACAGAAATTTGCAGGCTGCAAGGCTCAGTGCAGTAGGTGTATTTTTGCTTTGGAACAACAGCTTAGCACTGTAAGAAGAGAGGCTTCCCACAGCCATTTGTCACAGGCTTGGCAAGATACAACTGAAGGAGATGCACAAGAATCTGACTGACCTTTTGCAACTAAGACCACACAAGCGCATGCAATGCAATTACCTTGTGTTATTGTGATGAGAGAAAAATTCATTTCAACTCTGGATCCAGAGGACAACTGTTCCAATACCTTATTTTTTTCCAGGAATGATGTCTGAGGGAAACTCTGAGTCATCCAGAGAGGGAAGAGATTAATAATATCCACCTTGAACTCTAGACATAGATGAGAGCTTTCCAACCTGATGTTGGGAAGAAAAAATCTGTTTGCTTCCCACAAAAGGAGGGTGGTATTCTGCAAGAAAAATTGGGACAGAGGGATGGATATAGAAGCAATCCCCAACCTGTCTAACTTCTCAGTTATTGCACAGTTGCAATATGTTCCAGCATCTTCCATAGCAACTGGTTCCAGACAGTATCAGAATATTGGACTAGTAAATCCTCAGCTTGATTCAGTGTAGCATCTCTCTTGCATTAGACATGCTGCAGGGCAGGCAGATTCATAGGAATGTTGGTAATGGTTAGCAACATTTTGCTCTGCATGTATTCTGCCACAGGGGCTTGAAAGGGAACCATAAAGCAGAACACTGACTGACTTGTTTGCAAATATGGGAGCAATTCTGCAGGCGACTTTGCTGTATACCCTCTCCTACAGTTTAAGAGTGCTTCTATCAGGCACACATTGTGCAGCATGTATGTGTGTGAGCTGAGAGTCTGCACAGGTCTTTTTATTATTTTGTTTCCTCAGAAGCAAAAAAAATCTCCTCAGAAAAGGTGGATTGCTTTAGTTGCTAGAGCACAGAGTAAACGAGGTTTGCTTGAGGTCAGTTCCCGCAGCCTGTCCGGTTTAGCAGTGAATGCCTGACAGCTGCCAGTGAAACAGCTGAATTCGTTGTTTTTTTTAAATGGTTGAAGACAGGACTTTCAGAGGAGAGAGATCAATTTGCCTGTGGGAAGGTCCTTTGCAGCATCCTAGATCAATTGGAGCTCTTGCATGTGTGCAAAGGATCTGAAAATGTGCAGCAAGCATTTTCTGAAGGTCTTGGATTTCTAAACCCAGAAGTAGCAAGCCTGAGGAAAACACAGGTCCAACAAACTATTGACCTAAAAGTCTGAGCTGTTTGTGTTACTGGAAAGGATAAGAAAAATAAATAGGCTTTCTCAAATAAAATTTCTAGACTTCTTCTGTAAGTCATGCCCAGCTAAATGCAAAAACAGAAATGCCAAGTGGTCTCATTTTGTCCTCTCCATTTTAGGATCAGAAAATCAAACTTGGCCTGTGAGGGGGACTCTAGGGAGCTTCCCAGGGTGAGAAGGGATGCCCAGCCCTGGGGCTGAACCTGAATGTTGCGGCTGTGGCAGTCCCTTGTGCATCATCACATCCAAAGCAAGAGGAAGGGTTTGAGCAAAAAGAGGTAACCATAAAACCTGCAACATAGAAGCTCGCTCTCTCTTCATAAGCCTACCTAACTTCCTGCAAGATCCTGGAGAGTAGTCTTCAGCACATACTCAAGGCCTGGTCTGAGCCTGTCCCTGTAATTCCTCCCCATTAGCACTTACAAATTGTATGATCTACCTCATTTGGGCAAGTGTTTAGTGGATGCCCCTTAGTCACATCTGTTATTCCAATAGACACTGCAATCTGCAGCTTTACTTGAGGTATTTAGGGACGGAAGCATTCCTCATATGACACACTGATTATGTGAAAGCATCGGTCTACCCTGTATGGTCTTTGGGTTAAACTGATCCACTCCAAATTACATTTAAAGAGATTCAAATGCACAGCATTTGGCTCCAGTACAGATTAATAAAATTGAAATAATGCCTGCCATAAAGGCAATTGCTCTTGCCAGCTTCTTTAACAAGGCCCTGGTTGATGCTGGTTTCACCTCAGATGTCACACCAAGATGCAGCTATAGGGAATTTAATGAAAAAAATGCTCCGAGTTTCAAATGGGTTGAATTGCAGGAGACTTATACCACCAGAGCCCACGAACCAGCAATGGCCTGAACTTTCTAAGCACTGCACCGTCTTGAAGAATTTGTAACCTCGGTTAAGTCAGCAAGATGAGCAGTGAGCATTTTAGACTAGCCAGCTAGACTGCCGCAGAGAGGGACCGTGCCTAAGCCTGGCAGCAGAGCAGATGGTCAAAATGAGCCCCCAATCCCCTCCCACCCACTCCTGACTGGTAGACACCCAGTTGTGATATTTCCAATACTAATAGTTATTACTCCACCCATGAACAAACTTGTCCCAGTTAAAAATTAATAACTATTTGTTTTGTCTTTGTCTTTGTGAAACCGTTTCTCCTTTTTCTTACAATTAAATAGGATTTAACCCTTGGCAGACATGGAATGAAGTCATTTCCAAATCATGGGAAGGTTACAAAAGTGTTCTATGGGCTTTGAAGAGTGAAGGTAGAAAACCAAGAAGCTGGAAAAGGTTTACACACTGATGAACACAGGGCAGAATTAAAGTGAATGAAGAAAATTCCTGGAAGAGTCAATGCACTCTCCCTGAACCATCAGATATTTTGGTTCACTTAAGCTGTGTGTTTATGTTACTATTATTTCCTGAGTTCACCTTGGTAAAAACTAACCGACTCTGTCTTGATACAATGAGAAACAATTGAGCAGGATAGAGTGAAAGAGAATGAACAATGACCTTTCCTTCTGCAGAGCCCATGGCTGAGAGAGGCAGGAAGAGATCTATCTGGTAATGTTTATCTGACTAAGGCAATTTACTGGATGATAGCTTTCCCCAGAAGATCTAAGGACAAAAATGGCATAATATCAACTCGCAAGGGACCCACTAATATGAGCCCTAAAATGAAGCCCTCTGTGCTGAACCAACTGTATATTTCACATGTAAGCCATGCCATTGAGATGTTTAATGTTCCTCTGGAGAGCAATAGACCAGTGACAAGAAAAATAAACAAGAGCTAAAGATGAAGATGTCCTTGAACTGAAAGTGCTTCACTTTAGGAAACCCAATAAAGTGAGCGAGAAACTGTGAAGCATGATTACATTAAAATAGGCAATATTTTTTGTGTCTTCAGTGAGATGACTTGGGTATTTTATACCGTAGGTCTCTCTGCAATTATGAGGACAGTGGTTTCAGCTCACTGTGTGCTACTGAGAGGTAGAACTCCACCTCCTGATGTCAAAAATCATTTCAGTGAGAGTGGAGGCTTAACCTGTGGCCTCCTGTGTCTACCCAGGTATTCTCACCATTGGGCCAGCAGTGCCCCTCTCGCCTTTCCTCCTCACGCATATGTTCCCTGAAATTTCAGCATGTCAATAAAAGTCTTGCTGAATCTGACTTTTTCCTTTAGAACATTTGATTTTTAACCAACAATTGCTTTGTCAGAAAAATTCCTGTGAGCACCACATGAAATGTACTAACAATTGGGTTCATCTAATAAATACCTTTATTCTCATGCAGTTCATGCCCACGATATCCCAAGCTAAACAATCCAAAAATACACCCAAAGGTTTGTTGACCTTGTTTTCAAATCCCTGCCTAAATGCATCAAGCCACTAGATCTGGAGTAAATATAATTAAGTGAGCAGAGGTGCAAGGGGATGGCTGGTTTCATAAGGCATGTGCACAAATAAACACTTATAATGGTAAATAATCTTTCACCAGGGTGAAATGGGAGCACAGAAAGACTGAAGGCATAAAATTATACAGTTTATATAATACCAAGATTTTAAGTGCAACTGGTTCCTTTTGCAGAGAGAAAATGCAGCTTCTAAAAATTAAAAATTATCTAGGAAAGGGGGTTTTTTTCTTTAAATTTTCAATTTTCCATCAGTATTACACCATTTGTGATCCCAAATTGTTAGAGATTCCCATTCTCTGAGGTAAAATATACTTCCCTTTTCCTCTTAACTTAAAAGTTAAACAGAAGTCAAAGTGTCAGAATAGCTTGAGCGGTAGAAAATTCAAATTTTTTTCTGCTCTAATTTTAAACTTGGAACTTGTGGCTGTTCTTAAAATTAAGGTATTGATCATTATTTCCAATCAGTCATGCTACAGTCCTTATTTTCATGCCAAGGTCTTTTTTTAAGCGTGTCGAAAAGTAATCTGCACTATTACTTTCAATTACAGTTTAATAATTTATGAAATTACTTAGTATCATACCTGCAATATGTCAGTCAGGCTTCATTACATTGCAATGAGGTGTGATTTAACACAGTCATTATTGCTGCTGTTAAGGGTTTGTGGGGGAAAGATTCCTGCAACTGTATTAATTTTAGCCATTTTAGGCTAAAATAAGCAGCTATGGATAAATGACAGTATACAGTGAGGTACTTAAGCATACCTAAGACTATGATGTCCCCTAATTGCAAATATTTGCCACTTGGAATAACTCCATGTTTTTCACTCAGTTAGGGAAATGTTCCGCTAATTTCTTACAGCAAATTGTTCTACACGCAGGGATGAGGTATGAAAACTCAAGAGGAAGGCAAAGACTTGCATAGCATTCCCTGGCAGCTAGCATGCGGACAGCTTAACTAGCACAAAGGCTCCTTGGAGGTGTTAATAAGGAAGGAGCCAGACTCTTTGCAGTGGTGCCCAGCGACAGGACAAGGGGCAATGGGCACAAACTGAAGCATCAGAGGTTTCAGCTGAATGTGAGGAAGAACGTCTTTATTTTGAGGGTGACAGAGCCCTGGAACAGGCTGCCCAGGGGGCTTGTGGAGTCTCCTTCTTTGGAGATATTCAAAGCCCACCTGGACGATGTCCTGTGCAACCTGGTCTAGGTGAACCTGCTTTAGCAGGGGAGTTGGACTGGATGATCTCCCTTCCAGCCCTTGCCATTCTGTTATTCTGGGATTCTGTGACATCACCTTCCTACCAAGCATGCTCAGGTCCATCCTTGGCCTTCAGCTGGCCTCCATGTTGTGGTTATGCTGACAGTGGGTTTCAGTTTACATTCCTGAGGTATGATACCATTGGTGGTACAAGGTGAAAAATAATGTGCCAAACAGTATGGAAAAACTTTATTCTGTTCAAAGGAAACTTTGAGTAAGACAGTACTGGGGAAGGAAGCGCATGAGGCTTTTTCCTTGGCATTAGTTCTGAAATTTTAAGTGGCCAGAATCAAGGGTTTGCCAAATTTGAGATCAGGAATTATTCCAAACTTTAATTCAATAAAACACAGATATTTGTCATCTGGGCTTCTTAGGGCAAGTCCTGCTCTGTACTGAAGCATGAAATCCTGCAAACATGTAATTCAACATAAGCATCATGTAACGTTTAGAAAGTTGCACTTATTTTTCACTGCTAACATGAAAAGCTATTTTCTCTGGTCTCAGTCTTTCCACAAAAGGCAATCTAATTTTCTTGACCTTATGTGTAATTCCAGGCCAGGGCAAGGACCCACTTTCTTGCCTGCGTGTACCTTAGACAGAGATAAAGTAGAGGAAACAAAGCAAAACAGAAATGCTCTTCATTTACCTGGGATTTCAACAGGAACAGAATTAAACCAAAATTTAACCCTCCCAAACAATTGAAAACAGCCTTTACTCCAAGGTTAATGCTTCTGACTACAAATCCCCGAGGCAATATTGTCTTCAGTTTGTATTTGATACAGCTCCAAGCGCAGCCCATTGAAGAAATAATCAGTATAATTCTTTGCTGCTACTTTCAGCTCATTAGGATTTTTTTTCCAATGCAAGCACTGGTGGCTGAAGATGATTTGAGGCATAAATCGGAGGGGCCATTTGGGTGCTGTGCTGTTTGGGAGCCACGACAGCCTGGCAAGATGGGAAAGGTTAACTGAGGCTTCTGCCGGGGAGGGAGTCGGCAGACTCGCGTGTAGAATTAGCGCAGGAGCAAATATAAGGGGGAAAATGAATCATAGTATTGATGTCTGGAAAGAACAATATTATGACTATATGGATTTAATGACTGCTGATATCTAATTCAGTGACAGGTAGTCTCATCCAACAGGGACAAAAGTACACACTGTGCTTTGAGGAGACCTGGAGGCAATCCTTCAACTCAAATCCCATGATAGGATAATATGCTATGGCTTCTTTTATGCTGGAGGTGGCATCCTTTCTAGATCCCTTCTGAGTATGTCAGTTGATGATAACAGCATAATTTGCCTTAGAAATTTTAATTCCCCCCCCCACACCCTTTTCCTTACAAAGAAGAAAAGCGTGAACAATTCCTTTGAGCTGTCCTGAATAAATACTTTAAGAATATTAAAAATGAGAAGTGGATTAAAGCTTTCTGACTGAATTCCAAACCATGTAGGGTGCTTTGTTAATTTTAAAATGAGGGATGTTATAACCTTCAGTGCTCACGCTGTGTGACAGACAGGCATCGTCGGTGTTAAAAACAGGCAGAGTATATCTGTGGCTACAGCCAGATGTATAATCTCTCCTGGAACAACATCTGTCTCTCTTTCCCCTCTCACGTAGGAAATTCAGTGAGGAGCAGGTAAAGCAGCTCTGTGACATCACGGTTGTTCTACAGGAACTCCTGGATGTCATTAGCTGTTGCACTTTGTTTCCCTGTATTTTATATTCAGCATGCATTAGCGGTTGCTTGTTTTGAAGTTCTCCAGGGTATTCTACAACGAAGTTGCCTGGTAGCAGAACAATCTGTGTTCCTCAGATATGCAAGTGACTAATTTTCCATCAATCAGAGATGAGACTTAAATAAATAAAGGTACTTCATGGGGCTGCTGTGCCTAATGATAAGCAATTATATAAAGTCAAATTAAGGCAGTTCTTTGTGAAGGTCCTGTGAAATTGGTTAAGCAAAAAGAATAACTGCACCATTTCAGTGATTCATCCTATTGCTCATTTCAGTGGGAGCATTATCTCAGTTAACTGATGCAATTAATATGAAAATGAGGAAATCATTGTTTAAGGAGATGAGGAGAGAGAGGGGGTCTTAATGCGGCAGCAGTGAAGAAAAAGAGTCACAGAGATGGAAATTTGCATAGGTCAATGGTAATGTAATGCATTTAGCACATATTCAAAGCTTAACTTGCATAGTAATACAGATCCATTAAATTCTCATTATGATGACCTGTGTCCAACACAATTCAATTTTTCTGAATCTTAATGATAAAAAGTTAATTACGGTAAGGTGAAAACCTTTTGTACTTGGTCTTAAAGCATTGAAAGGGCATTGAGACTATCTTTTAGATATGGCAGGTAGTTTCACTTCTGCTTAATTCAATAGTTTATTAAGCATGACAAGATCTGAAGTTTGGCTTCTGTGTGCACTGCAGATTTTTAATGTAGTCAGTGGCAATAAATAAGCCTTTGTCTGTATAGCTACAATCTAGCGCTAGTCGCTTCCACTTACAGGCTTCAGTTACAGACTGCATTCTCAGTTTATCCCGGTTTTCTTATTTTTAGTAACCAGAAATCCTCTCCAAATTTGGGAAAGAGAGGGGAAAAGACATCTTTCCCCTTTCAGCACTGTCTACGTATTGCAGCTTTTGTTCGCCAGGCATGTCTTTGAGCCAATGACTCTTAACATGGTACAGTGCGTGGTCTCCAGCAGCTGTTTCTTGTCATTACCTGATTTTGCTTCTCACCACAGCTACAGGTGGAAGATAAGTGTCTTGAGTGCTGCTCAGCCTCACACCATTTCCTTCCACTTATTCTACATTCGCCACTAATGGCCATTCTTTGACTTACTCATCTGAGACAGGGAGCAAATGTGCCAGTTTCCTAGTGCTCTGAATCATGCTTGGGCTTAAGCAGAAAGGTGCAGAGACAGGCTATAATCAGGTTCAACAAGGCAGACTGCCATGTGAAACAGGTTGTTGTTCTTAAAAGATGAGCGTGCCAGAGTGGCACCTTCCTTACTCCTTTACATTAAAGCCACCATACATCATTCAGGCCATGTCAGGCTTTTTAAAATTGTCATTAATTTGCATTGAATAGATTTGTAAGGCACCTTTATTAACATCTGTGCAGTGTAAATCGGGCTTAGTGAAAACAAAAGCCAAGTCCTGCACATATTATTCTCCTTGACACACTCTTTTATCCTGAAATCTACATTATACTCACTACAGTACATGACTGGTGTTTGTGGAGGCGATTCAAGTGATGACTTTAGCCACCTAATACAGAGCCAGACCTTGGGATTCATTTGACAAAATGCAGAGATCTGCAGAACAGATGCCCATACCTGAGTGGTCAGGCAAGGGCTCTCTGTGCAGGCAGGGAAGATACCCAGCCTCAACACATCGCACAGCAGACAGCCACACACTGTCCTGGGCAACAGCCCAGCCCCAAAGATGCAAAGCCACATGAAAAAAAAAATGACACTGATTCTCTAAACCCAAGCCTGAGAACCAATCCCTGCATCACTTTTAAGGCTACAATTCACAGTAGTTTAAATTGTCCACAGTCCCCTGAACGCTCCTAAGTTCTGCTTTTTTACCTCCTCTAGTGCTTGTCTGAGTCCCTAAGGAGCTATTTGACTTCCCAGGGAGCCAGTTCAGCTCCCTCAGCTGGCATAAAACTACAATCCAGCCCCTGCCCACACATACACACATGCTCAAAGAAGGATTTTTTCCTCAAAGGAGTGGAGACTGGTCAGAGCAGCGCCAGTGCTGGTACAAGGCAGGGCACAGGCTCATCTTTCCCAAGTACTGCCCTGTGCTCCTCATCCCATCTCTTATCTCCCATGATCCAGTTTCTTAGCACAATGAAAAAGCTACATTTTTAAAACTATTTCAGTGCTTTTAAATGCAGATAAGCCTCAACACCTAAAAGCAAGTGAGAGGTAGCTAAGTGTTTTGTTGGGCCAGAATCCTAACAGGCAATAATTGATCTCAGTAAGAGTTAAATGTCCATTGTGGTCCAGCCTTAGGCATCTAAATACCTTTACAGATTTGAGCATATGTGCTTCAAAGGTCTAGATCTCTATGGATGTTTTTCAAAGCAAAGTTTTATGTTTTAGTAAAGGTGAAAGACAGACGTGGCATGTAAGCAGCAAGGTTACACAGTCATTCTTCTGGCTGCTCCGGCTGCCTTCATCAGCCTCCTTTATTGCTGGCAGTCACCTGCTGACCCCTTCAAGGTGGCTCCATGTGTGGCTGGTCAGTGAACAAAATCTAGTTGAAAAGTGATTTGGGAAAAAAAATAGTCATTCATTAATACCTTGCTTTTAATCTTTCCTGGTTTGTCATTTCACAACATGAGAAAAGTAAGAAGCACTGGATGAAATCCTGTAGTTGGTCTTGGGATATATAGAGAATTGTAAGAAATGGTTATATAAAATTAATTGTGATTAAACCTAGTAGGAGAAATGGCTTGTAGATCACTCTAATCTTCCTTAAGGGCAGCATATTCACCATGTTACTTTGCAAATACCACTCTAATTAATAAGCTTCAGTTAAAGAAGAAGAATCAATAAAAATGCTATTCATAGAAAATGGATATTATGTGAGGAGGAAGATTTGATTTTAAAATAGGTTGGTTTCCCCCAAGCACAAATTAAGATTCTTTTAGGGAAAAGAGAAACACCAGGTAGTGACAAATTGAGGAATAATCCAATTAAAGTTTCATTGGTTTCATTGTTTATGAAGATCTGACAAAAGCATTTTATCTCAAGCATTGATATTTACCAAAAGGGGAATTCTGTTTCTAAAAATAGAGAAAATTCACATCTCAACACAAATACCAATGTATATTGCTAAAAGAACTTCTAGTGTGCTATATAGACAAAGCAACAAGCAAAAGCAATGCTAGGAAACCCTGGTGTCTACAAATGGATATCAAGAAATACACAATCTTTGAGATTAGATTGATTTCCTTTATTGTCACTACCCAACATTACATATCTAAGATATCCCAGAATGAGGACAGACTATGGTAGAGATTACAGGTGCTTTGCAACAAACACATCTGTAATAAGAGACCTGAAACATGTTCTGTGATTCCCCACAGTATCTGCAAAAAGTTGTCCAAGGAGATATTTTATAAATCATCAAAATCCTTTTCTTTGTATCATGCTTCTGTCAGCTGCTACTGTTGTGTGACAATGTTGTGGCACATCACTGTCCAATTTCTCTTGCAACCTCCTTGGGGAGTGAGGCTCTGAAGCCAAACACTTGCTGGTACAGATGATCCACTGAGGTCTAACGAACTGTACTAGGACATGAGAAGAGTCTTACAGCTGACAAGCGAAAGCCCAGCTGCTTCAATGCCCTGTTTCTAACCACAGTCTGCAATCAGGGTAGAGTATAGGAAAGAAGAAATGTTCACAGTGAACATTTCCCCTTCACAGCTTCTCGGTTTCAAGGCCTTCCTGAGCTGGACATTGGCACTGGATTTCCCATACGATTAGTTCTGTGCAAGAGTTGCCTGAATGTCCATGAATTGATCTAATCTCTTTGTGAGACACTTTTTGCAAACACCTGGTAGTGAGAAGTTCCTCAGCAACTTTGTTCTAGGCTCTGTGAAGATGTCTCTCTTCCTACCTCTGTTTTGGAGTTCTTTCCAATTTCTTTTGCATCAAAAAGTTGTCTAGGTATCTTTTCTCTAATAACCACTATGGTATCCAGGTCAGTCAAGGCCAATAAGTTATTCCAAAATTCCGAAGCATTCAGGAAGCTTTTCACAATATGCCCACAGCTTGTCGGTTCTTCAGTGCTCACCAGCTTCCACTATAATCTGCAGTTGTACTTACATCGACTGACATACAGGTCTGTCTATATTTTCCATGCTTGCTAAATATCTTTGAACATCAATGACCCTGAATGGATTTGTCTCCCTTAACTTCAGAGGTCTGAAATTAAGCCTTTTGTCTACACTCCTTGTCTGTGCTCTGTCTTTTGTCAGATAGGTTCCTCTAGAGGGGCATTCAGATCACTTATCTCAGGCCCCTATTTTAGAATTAGATTAATTGCTGCCCATGAATGCCTTTCCCTCTCCATTGATGATGTGACTGGCTTAGACTAGGTACTCGGGCCTTTGATAGCTAAAATTAGGAGAGATGACTCTCACACTGGGTGTCTTCCAAAAGCCAACCAAAAAAAAAACAAACCACCCAACCAAAACCAATCCTACCTTGCATTTTCACATTGTTACAAGTATTAGAAAATGATCTAAAACATTGGCATGGGCCCACATTCCCATATTTCCTTAACTCCTGATTCTGCACTACTGAAATCAATACAGCTTCATGCAGAATTTTCTAAAGCAAAAGATGCAACATCATTATTTATATTTCAGGACTAATAGGACACACAGACCCTAAGTGACTAAGCAAACCCTCTGGAATGGACCTTCTGCCAGTCCCTTCAGCATCTGCTCTCTGCAACCCAAACCCCAGAGAACGTGCCCTGCTTGTAGACACAAAAAGCTTAATTCAGCCATTAGAACCACATTCAGATTTCAAAACTCCTCAGCAGTGAGAGGACAGGTCCACAGACTTAGGTGAGACCCATTTCTCTTTCTAATGCCATCAGTAAACTAGAGCAGAGAGACGCTGCCTCCCACTGCCACCCAGTATGGCCAGGCAGCAACCCTTGTGCAGCTCCGTAACCCCTCCACCCTGATACCTGCCAATACCCATCCTGGGAAATCAGACCCCTTGCAATCGACATTTCTCAGGGCAATGTCTTGCATGTCATAAATAGGATATCTGGGTTTCTAAAAAAAAAGCCACAACTTGCCTCACTAGTGAAGTCCTAGAAAATCAAGGAAGACAAAAAATGGCATCTTGCCAGGCTGTCAGTTCCCTTCTCTGTTCGTTCCCAAGCTTTTGCTTTTGGCAAGAACACATCCCTCTGCTGCAGTGATCCCTGCATAAAATTTAAGTAATCACCCTGATAGTTTGCTAGACTAAATTTTGCTGGATATGCATACAAGAATGTGAAAAGCTATTTTTATGCAACAAATCTTGTTCCATTCTAACTCAACAACAGGGAGGAGGGTAGAGCAATGGGAAAAAGTTACTGTCATGGGAGAGGCAAGGGGTCTTATTATTTCACTGACACCAGTATAATGCAGCTGCTTCCTTTGATAGCTTTTATGCAGCTCCTTCTAATTTACATTGGTGTAAGTGAAATCAAATAAAACCCATTATGCCCCTGAACCCCAGTAGGCGATCAATGTAATGCAGACTTTTACAACCCCAATTTCTTTCTGTAATAGCAAAGGAACAATATGGGTTTACAGAAGGGCCAGGCTAAAGATAAGCCTTCCCTCCCTTCTCTTTCTTAGGCTGCAATCAGAAGAATCTAAATGGCCATTTGAGTGTGAAGACTAAGGTCAAGAAGGACAACAAAAGATCAAATGAAAGCCTGGGAGCTGAACCTGGAAATAATCTTGAAACTGAAAAATGCTCAGTGCACAGAAGATCATTTACCAGTTATGCAAAGATACAGAAAATCAGAACATTAATTAAGATTATTTTATTAATTCATTAATAATGAAGTTGAATTGAGTTATAATGAGTTAGAATGTGAAGATGATCTCTTTGTATTGTTAAATGTACTCATTTCAATTTTACTGCTTCAGAATTGCAATATAAAATGTATTTCAAAAAGAATAAGATACATTTGTATTAATTATAGGATAGGGGCACACTCAAAGCCCCTTTAAAACAATGCACTCCATAGACTTGTTTCAGCATCTCTTCTCTTGGGCTATTTTTCTCTAGTTCTCCTTTTCTAGCACTGTCATCTTCACTGTGAGTCGGCAAAACCCCCACCATTCCTGGTGCCAAAACCTCCTCTGCAGCTCTGCAAGTTAAACCAGTCTGTCTGTAACTCCCTATTTCAGCACTTTTCTGATCTCAGAAAGAAATGCTGAAGAGGGACTCTTGGCTGGGGAATCTACAACAAGACTAGGGATACCTGTTTGTATGAAATACATGAAGTGAAACAATTGCATGCTAAACAGTCAGGAGAGAGACAATACCCTTCCCTCCATACATCCATACATCTGAGTCAGTGGAGGTGGCTGTCGTACAGAATATCCAGTAATCAGCTCTCTAATGCAATAGCCGTTTGCTTGTGTTGACAGCCAGAGACCCGGCTTTCTGGGGCTGGCAGTGACTTGTCTTACATTACGAATTGAAATGAGATGAAGGTATCTTAAAAGCAGTGACTTTCAGAGGCAGCTTGGAGCAGCAAGGCTCCAGCAGCAACACAGCACAGGAGCATCCTAGATGAAGCGCTCTGCCCCAGCACAACAGCCTGGGAGACAAGTGAGGGAAGAGGGTACCGCAGACGGGGAAAGGGTGGTAGCATGGCACATGGTCCCCTCAGTCCACAATTTCACCTGCACAAATGGAGAGAGAGAAAAATCCAGCTCCCCAGCAATGGGACCCAAGCAGTCTGAGGAAAAATATTTCCTGATTCGCAGTCTTGAATTTCTTCTGAAATGAAATACTGTCTACTCTCACAGTCTCCTGCTTCAACCTTTGCATTTCACTGCAGATATTGAAATCACCATTCTGTTTTGACACTCAAAGATGCTCTAATCAATATCACTGGAAATGTCATTTAACTTTTCACTTGGACGAAAGGTGATGCTGACATTCTACTTTTCCTGAGTTTCCCAGGAGAACATTTAATCTCTCTGACCTTGCAGATATTTAAGGAACCATTCACAAGATAACATTGCATTGTGACAGCCAGCAGGGACTTTCTCACAGACAGCATTTTGCCTACAGGGACCACAGAAAACATCTGGATTCAGATAGAAAATGATAATAAAAAAGAACACATTATTGCTGTTCATCAGTATCGCTCAGTCATATATTATTATTTCTACCCGCTGGAAACAATGCTGTTGGGTTTTTAAAGCAAAATGATTGTGACCTATGAATCTGACAATGAGAAACTGTGGTGGCAAAAGAATATGAACAAGATTTACATGTTGCTGAACACAGACCAGCCCCTGCCATCAGCACTGGGTTCTTCTTCATGTTTCTTGCCCCTTTGGAGGGAATATGAATGTACTCTACAGACATGCTATCAGATTCTGGGGTCAACAGGGATGGCAGGCACTGGCAGCTCTATCTAAAGAGCTCTGGCATAAGTCTCAGAGGAAAACTGTTTGCTTTGCAAAGCAATAGGAAGAGATACAGGGGTTAAATAGTGGAGATCAGTGGGACCTTAGTGAAGCTGCTTTGGTCGGTCAGGTGTGGGCACAGCAGAAAGCAAAATAAATTAAATTCCTCCAGCTGGAAAATAAATATGAAACAGCAAGTGAATTTGTGCACTTCATGACTGAGTGAGCAAAGCTTAATTCTCTAATTATTACCTCTATTCTACCCACTGAGATAAAGAGCAAGTTAGGAGAGATAATCAGGTTCTAAAATACTGTGCCCTCTTGAATTCAGCCCAAATGTAACAGTCAGCAATCATTCCAAAACTGATGTAGTCTCTTGAAAGATCTATAATAATATAATGTTTGCTATTTTGCAATTTCATATGTCAGTAGCAAGTGAAGAAAAGCTTCATTCTTATTTATTTTTTTAACCCACTTTTCATTGCTTATTCAAATGGTTCAGTTGCAGAATCATGAATCTATTGCACAAAAGTCTGGTTAATTATTCTACATCACATTATTCTAAATATTCATATTCTTCTAATTTAATACAAATTCTGCTAATACCACTCAGATGTCATCTTGCATTCGCAGTCTTTAGTTACGTCAATGGCATATCATGTTAGGATTGATCATAAAATTCCCTGGTTTCACAAAGGCACTTCTGTTCATGTCGCTACTCTACAACAAAAAAGAAGGGGGGGAACTGTTCTTTTTAGTTTTTGCAATATGAAAAGAATAAAAGATATCAATAGATAATGCAAAATCCTACTTGCAGTCAGATTATGCGTTAATTATCCCATGACCCTTAAGAGTGCCTGATAGCTAAATAATACTCTAATCGTTTGTTTCAGCACTTCAAGATGAAATTTTATTCATTCAATACCTGCACTAGATAAAAGAAAAAAAATGGAAGAGATTTGATTTGGGTCCATACAATTAAGAAGGTATCAAGGAAGCTGATCAGTTCCTCCTTCTTATCTCATGCCTTTCTTCATGAAAAGAAAAGAGCAGTTAAGAAATAAAGGTCTGACTGAATAACATCTAAACTTAACACAAAGAGGAAGACAGAGAAGTTCACGCGGGATGTAGGCAGCCAGCAGAATTGGCTACCACAGGCAGCCAGACAGCAAGTCAGCTGGCAGAGCTCAGTTTTGAAGAGGTGACACAATTCTGAGCACCAACAATCTTGATATCACAGTAGACCCCTTTGCAAAAACAGTTGTTACCATGTGTTGTGTGTAGGGAAAGGGTGGGAGGGAACAAGGGAGGGAAACATATAGCCTCAATAGCCATAGGTGACTGGAATAACGATCACCACTCTTCCAGGCGATGGCCACAGTAAGATGACAGTGTTCCCAGCTTCCCCAGCAAAACCATGCCAATTAATGGTGCTCAGAGCAGCACGAGGAGCTTCTTGGCTGTAGGAAGAATGAAGTCTGAAATGGCTTTATGAGACACCAGAAGTGGATCTGCTCAGTGAATTGCTCAGTGCTGCACAATGCACATCTCTCACTTCAAGAAGCTCTAGGCTGACCCTGTAGGTTTGGCTCTAGCATAAGAATGGGCAAGGCATGCTTCTGGAGAGCACCTTCCAGTTTAGCTTCATTTCAAAGGAATCCATTTTTATGCCTTGAGGCTGCCCTGTGATATTAATCAACACGTATTAGGTAGGAACAACTGGGAAATGCAAGGTGAAAGGATGCATAGGTTCCAGGATAGGCATATTTTAAATTATTTTAAATATTAATTAACCCAAATAGATAAATAAATTGTCATGAGTTACTTAGTGCAGCGTTCAGTAGGAGAAATCTCCCATATGTTCTCCTCAGCAATAAGAAAGCTTTTTTAAATTTCATCTTGTTGTTGATTCACACTGGTTTCCAGGCTTTGGTAAGTCTGAAGTCTCTATTTTTTCTTTGGCAAATTTCTCAGAATTTTCCTGAACACTGAAGCAGGGTTCCCCAAGCTTTCTCCACTTGCTACGTGACATGCTGCCCAGGGGCCTCCAGCTCTGAGCTACGGGCACTGCTGTGTAGAGATACGGGCATTTTCAGAGCAACCTACCAAACAGGAGAGCTTCAGACCTGACATTAGGAAGCATTTCTTTACCAAGACAGTGATCAAGCACTGGAGTGGGCTTCCTAGAGAGGTGGTGAATACCACAAGCCTGTCAGTGCTTAAGAGGCATCTGGGCAATTCCCTTAATAATATGCTTTAAATTTTGCTCAGCCTTGAAGTGGACAGGCAGTTGGAATGGATGATCATTGTAGGTCCCTTCCAACTGAAATGTCTATTCTATTCTATGTAAAATACAGGTGTTAACAGCACAATGGTGACCATCAGCTCACTCAGTGAGAGCTGTGAAGGGCTTCTATTGCTTGGGCTTACAATCCACAAGCCTGGAGCTACTGTTTCTACCCCCTTTGAAAAAAGAAAAGCAAGGGAGGTTCCACCTCACAGGAGCTGATAATCCAATTAGAGCATCCCTGCAATGTCAAAGAGCGAGGTTCAAACCACTCTTTTGGATGATTTGATTTTTGCCTGTTCTATGCTGGGGATCCCTCCTGTGGGAGCTATTCATTGTGCTCACAGCATTAAACATTTAGCAGGGACTGAGACCTCAGCTTGCTAGATCTCAGCTGAGTGCACTTACCAGAGGGGTATAGACTCAGTCAGACCAATTAGAATTAGTATTTAACTTAGAATTGACCGGCATTGAAGCTAGCTGAACAGCTCCAACAGAAGGAATGACGGTGAAGAGTGTCTGGTAGCCTGGCATGCCAAGTCATTCTGCTGGCACATGAGACACCCAAGCCTGCTTCGAAAATAGAAATTTGAGTCAGGACTTCCCCTTTCCCAGAAAGCACTAGATCATTTGGGGAGCTGAGAACTGTAACCCATAGGTTGCAGGTGATCTTTGCACCCCTAATGCCTCAGGTGATGTTGTTAAAAAATGTGTGGGAATGGCTCTTCTGAGAAAACATCTCTGGCCCTGCACAGGCAGGGGATGGGCTCCACGTGAGGCGATGGAGTATCTGCACCCAATGTCATGCTCCCCTTCTGCATTTTGGGTGAATCTAGCCCTGCTATGCAGTCCAGACCAGTCCTCTGCTCAACAAATAAATGGAGCAAATGAATTGGACAAAAATCGAATTCTTGCCTCAGTAATGATACAATTCCCCGAGGCTTCTGATGCTGTCAGTCATTTCAAGATTACAGGTTTTCAGGACAAAGCAGGTGGACGAATATGACATCAGTGTAAAAACGTCGGTGTCCGCTCCCTGCTGTATTGTTGCAGTGACAGATATGCATTTCTGCCATAAAAAGAGTTACAGAAACAGACAGGTCATGCTGACAGGACAATACATATATTTTGCCGGAGAAGCTAACAGTGCCAAAAAAGTGGTCCTGCTATTTCTTTAAATTTGAGTGATTGCACAGATAATCTCGTGTCTCTTTGAATCACAGTTTACAGGTCTTCACTGAACCATTTAATCTCAGCAGGCACTGTGTTGTTCTAGCATCCTGATGGGCATTTTCTCCCTGGCATATGTTGAAATTCAAATTCAGTCCCTGCCCTGTGCCAAAAAAATTATCTAGATTATGAACTGGAGCTGGCTGTTTGTCATTATCAGCTGACATTCAAGGCACGTTAAGAATTTTCACCGTATGGGGTATAACCAATGCACTCACATGTCAGCTCTGCAGTGGAGACAAAACCATTCTGAAAAAAATACGAATTCTCCAAAGATTTGCCCTAAAAACATAAACTTCCTGTTAAATTTACATTTTGTTATGTTAATGTTTTTATGCTTTTCCATTTCTCTTTTAAGTTTGGAGAGAAAATGATGAAATCATAGAAGGCTGCTGCTTCAAAAATCAGGAAATCTCAGCAGCTAAAAGCAAGCTTTGCTGGCTGACATACTCAGCTTCACTTTCAGACCGAGAAGTCTGAAACAGAGTGGGACTTCTCTGGATTTCTGAGTGCTGCTCATTAAAACTTAGTATAAACTTTATCCCATTTTGAGATTCTTCTGTATTAGTGATGACTGAGGTATTAAACAGCTGTAAAATCTGCCATAAAAAATATAAGCTACTAGCATATAAAAACTTGCATTAATGTAACATTCAGGTTACAAACAATAATGTTTAAAAATCAGGAAATAGCAAACTTATGGCAAAGTCAGCCATTAATTCTCTTCCATTTACTCCATTATATGGATTATAATACAGCATTTTTCTGCCTGTTATTTTATTCCATCTTTACTCTCATTGATTGTTATAAAATAAGAGCATTACACCAAATTATCTGTAATCATAAGACTATTTTCTCCCTCAAATAAAATATTATAATCCCATAAATACAGCTGGGCATGCACTGGATTTCTCTTGTACAGAAAATTCTTTAATTAAAAAAATCCTAATCCAAGATAGAATGAAAACCAAAACGATAAGAGAAATTAAATTCTGAAAGAAAATCAAATGGCATGGGTCTTTTAGCATTAAAATTAAACCATTTTATCTGCAGTTTGACTTGCTGCAGGATGTTGCAGTTGCTCGAAGTTCATATGAGTGCAAACTGCATTTCAATACATTCACAGAGGAATCTGTTGAGGTCTGTTCAACACAGAGATCCCTGCTCTGCCTCACAAAGTTTCTGAGCAGAAAACTGCTAAAGGCTACTAAAATGTTCTGTGAAAGCATACCAAAGTGTTTCCTGGAAGGGGAACAGTTAAATTTTTCCTTAGATACCCAATTTCACTACTATCAGAGACAAGACAGAAAGCTCTAGCACCCCAGAGTGGGGCTGGTGTGCTGGTCACTTGGAACCAGTGATGCTGGTCTACCATAACTTTCTGTTACTTGGCATTTCATTAAATTAAAACAATAAGGGGGGAAAAGCAATCAAAACATGGAAGTTGGTTGTTCTGTGCTGAAAAGACCAGAACTCTCCCTTCTCAATTAGCTTTTTTTAGATTACACCAGAAAACATCTCCCACCCCATGTTCTCTACCAGCTTGGATCCATAAGCTTAGCAATTAGCAGTACAGAAGCTCTTGGAGAGAGACAAAAATTAACAACTTTTTTTGTTTGTATGGGACTGGATTTCCTTCAATCCACGTTTGTAAATGGCTGAAAATGACATAGAAAGGAGCCCAAACTGTAAAATGTCACAAATAAATTTTACATACTTAAAACTAATCATAGGTCTTTCAAGAAAAGAATGCCCAAATTTAAGACTCTACTTCAGAGCGTTAGTGTCCCAAACACATGGCCTTGTTTTGCTAAGGTGCTCTATCTGCCATTCATCTGCACATCCATTCTGACAGACAAAACAAGAGACCATGGACAGAACATGCATGCAAGTTTGCAGATTTTGCAGTAGCTGTTTTGGTTACAGTTACTGCCTATTAGGAGCAAACAATACGCTTAACACATTAAAAAAAAAAATGGAAACAAGACTTATCCAAAAGGTCTTAGAGCATCAAATCTAGGATGCACTAGGCATCCTAAATGGAGAAACAATTTGGAGTGTTCTCATTTTATTCTTATTACTTTTAGTCTTGTGGACTCTGTGGAAGATGTCAGTGTTTCAAGGTCTCTAGCGTTATGCTTTAGCCATTATTGATGAGTGTTTACAGTTCTCCAGGTGGAAATAAAATGTTAGACAATAGCCAGCACCACTGTCACATTACTGGATAAGACACTTTCCATCTCCAGAATTCAAAAGTGCTACAAATGGATAACAGCCCAACTTTCCACAGGCAGGAGTTTAAGAACTTACAAAATATGCAGGGTTTTCTCATTGAAGAATAATACCATTACAGCTAATGGAGAAGCAGAATGATTTGTTAGAGCTATTGGGAAAATGATTTCAGCTATAAATGTTGAAGGAAAAGAACAGGAACTAATGAATGTAAAACTGCCTGTGCAACTGCAGAGACATGCTTCATAGTGCTGTTGGCTTGGCCCCAACAAATGCCATCTTCAAGAGAGAAATTTACACTCAGTTGCCCAACTGTTTTCCTCCAGCAGATGATGACAAAAGAATAAAAATGAATCAAGTTGCAATCAAAGGATTACTCAGATGCCCACCTTAAAGGGTTGCTGTTGCAAAATAAAAGAACAAAGCAACACAGAGTGGCTTTCCATTTCAGCTCCAGCTGCCAGACTGATTCTGGGCTTGTTTTACTGGCTGTTTCAGATGAAATGCATTCTTAAAAGCCTTTGAAGGAGGAATAGTAGACAGGATTCCTTTCCCTTATGTGAGTACCTCTGACCATGCTAGTGCAGCTCTTCTATTTCTGACCTAATTAATGTTTAATTTATTTATGTGGCTTCAAAGGATGAGGATAGAAAAAGGCTTCTTCATCTCCAACATTGAGATGGAGAACTTCACTGCTCTCCAAATCCAGAAGGGCACTGGTGGTTTGGTCTCTCTGCCCTGGCATGGGAGATGGGGTGCTGGGTCTCTTTGTCAGGAGTCTCCCGGGCACTG
The DNA here is from genome assembly GCA_018403395.1 of Gorsachius goisagi. NCBI lineage: Eukaryota > Metazoa > Chordata > Aves > Pelecaniformes > Ardeidae > Gorsachius > Gorsachius goisagi. The sequence continues at coordinate 31,020 of BOSO01002550.1, forward strand.
GGTGAATGTTGAGCACTAGGCTGGTACATACACGGGAACTGCCGATGAAATCAGCGTGTTGGCTTTAGAGAAAGACTATGCCGTGACCATGAGCAATTGAAGATATGGTGGTACATAAGTTTGCATTCACAGGAGACAGACAAGTTAGAAGGAAAATTCAGAAACCAGGATGATCCCAACATTTTGGGCTCTGGAGGCAATTGACAAGTCTGGATCTGAAGAACATGGTGTGTAGCACCTCAGAGAGCAGGGAGTTGAGAAGGAAACTCTTTTTCAGGCTTAAAAAAAAAAAGTGGTACTCTAAAGAGGGGGAAAAAATGGTTCATTTATGCAGCCAAGCCTTATACATCGAGTAAGAAGAAAATAAATTAACAGTTGGCATTTTACACTTTTGTGGGTGAATCTCCATATATGAAGTACCCACAAATAAAAGCTTCCCATCCATTTTTAACTTCACTTTTTTAGGTGCTGAAACTTACTGAAGCAAAAATAAAGCAATGAACTAAAGTAGAAGGAAGCAGACTGAAATTCTTAACAGGCAAACAGCATGGCCGTTGCCTAAGGCCAGAAATAGCTGATGGATGATATGACAACAGTCAACAGACAAATCCTTATTAGAATTGTAAATTTTCTGTCCCAAACTATTCACTCTCTTCACTGTCATCCCTATACTCACTTTTTGCAGCAGCTGCAGTACCACCTTTCAGTATTGGTATAGCTTGCTTAGTCTGCATCCCTGGCACAGACCATAAACTCAGAGATTGCCACCGTCAAAGAAAAATGATGATTCTGGAGCAACATCGTGGCAGAGGCACGAGAGATAAAGTCCAGGTGTGTACTGGCCAGTCCCCAGCTTGCTGGCAAGAAAGGCTGCCCCATGGGGGATTTTCCAGGGAAAATAAATAGGGGAAGGGAGCACCTGCCCATGAGCAGATGCAGCACAGAGTCCGTATCACATGGCAGAGAGAGGATGCACAGCCACAGTGTGTCTGTCTGAACTGTACCCTCATGTCCTCAGGTCACAGGAGAAAAAGTCTTCAAAACAATAGGATAGCATTTGAGCAGAAAACTGGTGGAAAAATCAGGCATTCAGAAAAAGCCACAATTAAGTTGGACCCAAAAACCATCTTCTTGCCTGCCAATGCATATAAATATGTGGTTGCATCCTCTTCTCCACCCCGTACTTTTTTACATATAACCACATAATTATAGACTATATCATAAAGCACACACAAAGGGATGGAAGTAAAGATGCCTGGGCAATCTTTACTCCTCCCTCCTTCCCTGGCATCTGGTGGTTTTATTTGCAACCTACACAACACTTTTTATATGTAGGATTGGTGTTGCTCACATTACAAATAAGTGAAACAGAATATAACATGCAGAGCTAACTTCCAGTCTGCTATAAACTTGCTGGAGTCTCTACACTAACACAAGTTGCAAACGTGGTCTGCATATAAACAAAGCATGTTTTTTTCTCAGCTCCTGTGTTCTGGTTGGGCACTGAGTCAGGCCAGCTCTGCAGAAGAAACTTAACTTACCTACCTTTAAAAGTAAAGTGATGAGAGTAACTATCTAGCTGCTTGATTAATGAAAATAGTCTTCAGTGTGAAGCCTATGACTAACATGTTCAATAGGTCTCTCTTTATTGATAAATTACCATATATCTTCAAGCATGCTATAATTAGGTAATAGGGCAGAGCTGTAAATCTAATTCAATTTTTATTGATGTATCAGCTCTGCATCCCATCCTGTGGGACTGCTAGAAAACCAAAGGGTTGGTTTTATACCTTTCTAATTTCAGAGAAATATATCCACCGCACTCATAGAAATCTTCCAGCTACAAGCTATTGCTGAGTACATTAAACAAGGAACTCATTACTCTTGCACCATTTTTTGTTACTTCTTCACCTCTTTCTGTTTGTTCCTGCCTTTTAAGCTCACATAAAATGGAGACAAAATGGGAAGGTACTTTCTCACTGCTTAGATGTTGCTGCCTGAGCTTCTGTTTCCCATTTTATTTGAGCTTGGATTCAGCTCAGCTATAAATCCATTGATATGTTGTATCTGCCTGAAACACAGGGAAGTGCCTGCAAAAGAATGGGCCATCTCAGCTTATCAAGGTCCTAAACAAAAAAGTATCAGCCTCCCTGTTCCAGCTGGAAGGACTGAGTCTCCTTCTTTTGGTTTGGGTTGCTAGCCCTTGGTTTATAAAAGGTGCTGCAGTTTCCTCATGGGCTCAGCAAGGTAACCTGAAAAGAATTAAAATTCACGGCTGGGATCTAATTATCTCATCCAGTATGTCATTTTGCACAGTTCAGGAGGAGAAAAAAAATTAAATAAATAAAGATTGTCAAAATTTGCACATTGGAATAGAAAAGTCACTGATCCAGATACCCCTCAATTTATTTCACATGGAAGAAGTAATGACCTGAATCATTTTAAAGGTGAAATTCAAAGATGAAGCAAACTTTTGACTAATCCCAGATTTATATAGTGCTCCAATCCATGAACCAAAATGCGTTTGCCTTTCAGGTTCCAATGGCAGAGTTTCAACTAACAAACCCTTTCTTTGTTACCCTCCACGGTTCTTTTGCCTTTTTCTGTACTTGCTTCTGCCCACAAGCCTAACCATCTCCCCAGGTTGCTCTGCAGCTGGTTAGGGTGTGACACTTAGGTAATGTAAAGCGATTTATTCTGCAGACTTGGAAGAAGCCAAGACAATGCCACACAGCTACCGGCTGAGAACCTGGGCACTCCATACATCTTCGTTTCTCACGCGCTGAGCTCCCATAGCACACCATGATTCTTGGGTACTAAGTTCCAAGGGAAACATCAAAAAGGTAGTTTGACTAAATTAGCTTCTCAAAAGTTGCAATACATTGTTATTTCCTTACAAAGGCAGATTCCAAAATTTAATTTCTGAATGCCTAAGTTCCCTCTGAGAACGGGATGGAAATAATTTTCATCTCCTGTATGAGTGCAGACGGGTGATTTTAGCAAAGTTTATAAAACCAAATATTTAACTTCATATGACAGTGAGCAAGCTAAAGACTCCTCGATAAAACTTGGGATTTCTTTAGCAATCTCTAGTTAGTCTGCTACTATTTCACTTGAAATATTGATTTATTCATTTTTCTGAGCTGTCTGTTTCCTTTCCATCATTCCTGGCCTAATACTCTTGGGAGTCTTACATATTTTTTCCACAAATCGGTTAAGTTTAAGGAGTGATGTACAGATAAGTCAGACTCTTCAAAAGCTGTGGCTGTTGGCCGTTGAACTGTCTTCCTCAGAGTCACTAAAACTGTGTTCCCCTCTGTTGCTACATCTAACTGCTTGTGCACAGAAATATACACTCCTTAAGTTATGTCAGAAGGCATCAAAGGAAAGGATTATAGGTATTAATAAGAAGCTGCTGACAAGATGGCCATTGGCAGAAAAAATCACCCCTTCATATAAGATATAGGAAGCTGGAATTTTACTTGCTGGATAGAAAGACATATTATAGATAGGAAATAATTATTATTTGCCATTTTATGAGATGGATATTATTATTGCAAGACTGATAAACAATAGCAATAAGAGACAACCGAGCATTTTGGATATCGCTGCAGGGCTTATGTTATGGCTTTCTTAGTTTGCAGGAATGTATACTTTCGTCACGAGGTAAATCTCAGCCTTTGCCTAATTTATGGAAAAATAAAAACATCACTGGTTACATCCAGCAAGTTTTTTCAGAAGGGAACACAATAAATCCACAAAACTCCACATTTTCCAATTGACAATACTAGATCATTTGAAAAAAAATGGCTGCTTCCATCTGGTCAGCATCTGTTAAGCTCCGTGTCACTACAGAACGTGTAAGATTTTTTTCCACTAGCGTTTGCTAAATTTGGCCCAATTTAATTCCAAAAATCAAGCCGATGCACATCTTAGAGAGATGAGAGAGACAATCTTCTTTATACTTGTCCTCAGAGATACCTGTACTAATCGTTTCTTGTATTAAATACAGCTGAATTACTCGGCCCCTTCTACATGCTGATCCCAACTCTCTTTATTTCAGTTCTCAGGGATGCTGTCCTTTAATGAAAACCACAGTGGAATAGAAGATATTTTACATCCTTCACTTATTTTTAGCTGATTTCATTGGCCAGTGACTGTGCAAAACACAAAGCCATTTCTTTGGTCAAGGACAGCTTCCTAAACTTGTGAGGCAAACAAGAGATGACATGGGAAAACTGGCAGACCCAGGATCCCATGCTAGGTCAGGAGCAGCGCTAACTCAGCCTGTCCCTACGTCCCAGCTCAGCCCTCTGTCCCCTCGCCCAGGATCTCGGCTCATGGTGAGGTACAAGTAAGTGGCCAGCTTACGAGCCAGTTACTGATCTTACACCTCTCACAACAACCACAAAGCCTTTTTGTAATTTACTTAATTCTCTTCACATGAAAGCTAATCACAGCAGTGAACAATGCCAGTTTTACCCATTAGCATCATCTGTTTTTCATACTTGTTAAACATCCAGCTTAATCTTTTGTCACTTCAAGTATTGTGAAATTTCCCCTTTGACAAAATACAGGCAACAGAAATACTTGTGAAATATATGTCTGCTGTATTAGCAGACATAGCACATTTTTTGGCATCCGCAGGTTCTCAGCATGGCAAAGCAGTAAACCCTTTGTTTATGTGAAATACATTTTCATCCAAAATGCCTTATCATCCTGTTTATTGGGTCACTTTTGCCTGTTTTATCCCATTGTTATTCCACTTTCCCCAGGGAATCACTACTGATTTGAAGCGGTATTAGATACAGATGAGGCCGTACCATACCATACCTTAGAATGACTTCAAGTTTCCTTTATTTTGTGAAAGGTTGATTTAACATTAGATCAAGCATCTCTTGAAATCTTTTCATAAAATTGAAGTTCTACTGAAATATCATGTTTTGAGATAATCACATGCCTTAGAAGTCATGGATTATGTGTATCATGTAAGATATTAAACCTGTCAAGATGTTGTTTTTAATATGTCTTTTAGTTAAGACCATATCTTGACATGAATTATTCCTAGCATAGTTTCTCACACACTGGTTCAGCAAGCAATCATCCACTACATCCATCATTTCTGTTGCTGTCTCACCATATGTCTCAGAGGGGGTGGAGGGGGGAAGTTTCCAGTTAATCATTTTTTTGCATTTGGTATGCAAATCACTTAAAATTGAATGATGTGGCAATTTCAGACAGTATTGTCCTAAGAAAGACTGAAGTTTTAGTACTGAGTTAAGTTTGATAGGTTTACTGGGTGGTGGTTTTTTTGCTTGCATCTTAACAAAATTTTACAGCTAGAAAAAATTCTCATTATAATCTCTAGCCTATTTCCTCCTCAGAGATACGTTCGCAAAAATTGGTTTTATATTATTGTAGAGAAAGGCTTCTGCTTGTAATATTTCAAACCTTCATCTGTCCTTGGCTGCCATGACATTCATCCATCTGACAAAATGTAAAAAAAAAAGTGCCGGCCGACGAGTGAATGCTCCTTTAACTAAATTTGTTAGCCAGGCAGAAAGGGTACTGTGCTGACTGAGGCTGCGTTGGCAGCCACATCCTCGAGGTCTTGTGACTCCTACAGGCAATGGGTAACGCGGGGCAGCAAGACTCACGACGGGACATTCGAACAATAGAGCTTTTGCTTTTAAGAACAATCTGTTTTCACCAGCCATGAATTAATCCACAGAACAGTGGCACTGTGTAGGTTGCTCTTGGCTCTCTGAAGATGCATATAATGAGATAAACAATGCTTTGTTAAGTTTCGGATTCATTTTCTAACCTCATGAAAAGCTCTGCATACTGTTTCTCAATATTGGGAATTGGCCAGCCGTAAATGAACATCAGTAAAGCACAGAAGGCTTAAATTTAGGAAACAGAGCAGAGCCTGAATAAAATCTTTGCACAAAACCGGCATGGCACTGAGACCTGAATTTCTCGGCTGTATAAGCCAGGATGTCTGTGCAGTCAGGTCTCAGCTGGACACAGAACGAGACAGAAATGGGGAGAAGGGACATTATGAATTTTTATCCTTCCGAATTTTTTCCGAGAGGTGTGTGCTGTGCATAGACTAACAGGTTGTGTCTCAGGCTGCCTTCACTTTCTTTCTCTGTAGATAGTAGTAGGGATCCATGGAAGCTATCACCACCAACAACAACAACTGGTTTTGATTTCATACTTTCTCTGCAATTAAGACGTATTGTATAAGCAGCTCTTTGTTTTGTGGGAACATCAGGTCAGCTTGGAGCTTAGGTCATGAGGCAGATACAGCAGCTTACTGAGCATGTTTTCATCTTTCCATTCAGCAAGAAAAGCTTCATACTTCTGATAAGGGTTCCTCCTATGCAGAGCACTTAGATGCAATCCAATTAAACAAAAAGTGGAAACAAATAACATAGGGTCAGATAGGTTTTTTTAGTGTTATCCAACATTTTTTCCATATAAAAACATGCAGATATGTGTAGGAGCAAGGACGGTATGCAGATTTCCTTCTGCCAAGTGACTGCACAAACTGCTACATGATAAAGTCATATTTCCTCCTGGTCCCTCTTTGATCTATTGAATTTTGAAGGTTTTTCTGCAGTGGAACAGCTTCAGTCAAAGACACTCTGCCCCCTCACGCCCCACTCCGGCTGCTGTACCAGCATCGTAGTGGTTGGGTCTCTCATATGGGGGAGAGGTGAGAGATTTGGGGTTGAACTAACTCCAGCGGGGCAGGAAGTTGAGATGGAGTCTCTAAGGACTCTTTCACTGTGAAATTAAAAAACCCATATAATATCAGGCAGCTGTGGAATTTAGGTTCCTCCTTATGTAAGTGAGAGCTGAGAAAACAACTTCAAAATTACAGTTTTCAGTATAACTACTTCAGTTTTCCCTATTTTAGGCATATACATCATTTTTGTAGGAGATCCTTATACTGTGTCCTGGAAAGCAGTCCCATTAATTCCTGAGCAGAACTACAAATGCTACATTCCCCGCTATTGACAGAAGTGGCTGTTTCTCAACCTGCCTGGATATTACTGGTGACCAAATTTCTCAGCTGAGAGTATTTCTGTTATTCAGAAACAGGAGGTCTTGTGGTTTAGTGCCTGTGAGGGCAATTTTGTCCAGCATAAAGTAGTTCTTTGGAGCTAAGCTGTGTCTCTGCGCCCAGCAATTATTAGGGTATTTCCCTTGCACACTGATACTTTGAAGCTGGGCCTGAATGCTCCTGAGTCACAGTATGGAGATCCACACCTCTGAATCTTCATTAAAATATTACCTTCTGTTTCACACAGAGAATATTTGGCTGTTGAGCAGGCAGTCTATCCCTTCCACAGATACCTGCCTGGGTCCTCCCACCCATGTTTGTTGAGCTACTAACAGCCCCATCAGTGAACAGCATCTCAAAAACCACTGACCAAAAGCTCTGCAGGTCATGCTGGTGTTTGGGTCTCAAAGTATTTGCCTGTCTGGTGTAGAGCAGGTAGGTGCAGAGCAGCCTGAGGCAGAGGGGTTTCTCCCATGGCATCCCTGTGCTACATGCAGGAGGAGGATGTACCATCTTTCTCCCTAGATCAGCTAGAAAATTACTATCTTGCTTCCCTAAACAATACAGTTCTCTTTTATTTTACTGTTAGAGTAGGGCCTGCGGATGTGACCCAAAGCTTGATTCATCTCTTGCAAAAATAACAAAGAACCAGATGTAGATGGAAAAGGTAGAATAGCCTTTGGCCAGGAACCTCAGCTGAGGAAGGCCTACAGAGGGCTCCGTTTCACACCGCTCCTAAGGAGAAAGAGCACTTCTTCTTTAGCTGAAAAAATAATGACCACTCTCTGAAAACCATATATTTTATTTTCCCTGGGTAACTCACAGATGTTTTACAGTGGCAATAAAGTTTTAATTTAAAGCATCAATGATGCAATCTTTCAAGAGGTAATGCTTGGTTTAGTCTCTGGCAGTTCTTTGGTCCAAATCTCTTGGTCTTCACTTTTCATGGGCCATTAATGAAGAGATGAACTGCAGGAGAGAAACTTGATCCATTAAATCCATGCCATTAGTTCTTTTTCCCTCTTTATCAATTGTATCCAGATCCAGGTAGTGACTGGAATTTTCCATAAACACCTATAGCTTGTTCCATTTTTCTTTCTTCTTTGGGCAGTTGTTATTTTAGTCTAAGCATAACTTTTGCCTACAAGATGTCTTGCATAGAGAAGAAACTTGTTATGAATACTGATATTTTATTGACTCATTTTATTTCTCAAAAAATGCTATGACTTTGCATAACTCTCGATGTGGAATGTATTGTTTTGTTGCCTAAAGAAACATTAATCAAAAATTCAAGAAAGACGGGAGAACAGAAATAACAAAGATGAAACTGGAACAAGAAATGCATAAAACATTGTAAAGATGTAAATAAATTCACCAAACATGCCTGTTAAATCCTAAGAATATCAATGATTTTATAGAAATAATTGTGTACATGCTAAAGCAAAATGTTTCTAATCATGACTGTTGTATTCTGTTTTGATAGCCCAAGATATTCTACTGTCTGAAGCATCTGAAGCATTGAAGTAATTTGCCCTTCAAAGTAAAAAGAAATATCAGATATATAAATAGAACTAACAAAAAAGGAGTTTTTTCTACCAAAAAAAACCCAGTTAGAACAATTTTGAGTAACTTATTTTAAAGAAAGATAATGAAACCAGATTTTCTTTTATTCTGGAAGGAAAAAATGCTATGAACATTTTTAGCATAAATAGATATTCATTTTAAGATCTTTTTACTTGACAAGCTATTTTCTTTGAAATATGAACTCAGAAAATTCTAAACCATTTCAGTATCTGAGATCCTAAAAGGCAATAACTTTCGCTTGGTGGTAATTTCTCTGCTATAGCCATTTTGCTAGGTATAATACTGTGTGAATTTCTTACGCTTGCTTGTCACCTTAGAATTTGAAAGTTATTTAGCAATATTAAGGAAAGACAAAAATTGTCTTCCAAATACAACAGGGGACACTAAAACAGACAAACATGGTCAGGCCAAAGCTTCAAAACCATCTACTCTGTTTTGGATGCTTGGTTTGAATTCTTCCGTGCTAAGCACAAAAAAGACAGAGGATCTGAAATTAATGGGCCTGTGTTAATGACTTCATCAAGGACATTCTGAGGAGAAAACTGGAGAAACATATGTGAATTCACTCAATGCAGTACCGTTCCCCATCTGAGGCTGCCTTCCCCTTCCCATCACAGTGTGGTGGGAGGGTCAGGCAAAACTGGCACTGTTCCTTCTTTGCCTCCCTGACAGAGGGTAATTTACCCATACCAATGGCAGGAGGAACCAGCAGCTGTTATAAAGCACTGGTCAAAATGTCTCAGATCTTGTAAAAACTGGCCAGTCGAGGAACCTCTGTCTAACCATATAGAGGTATGATTTGTGTTGAAATCTTACTCAGAGGTTGTAACATGGTCCTCCTGGTGATGGTCCCCTTTCTTTCCTTCTGGGGAAGGAGGTCCTGGGGAAAGGGCTGGGAGAAGCAGGACAGAATAGCTTGCAGACCTGTGGTGTCTGACCACATCAGCATCCCGCTCCGCAGCCAGAGTCACTGGGGATGTGTGTAAGGCAGGGAAGGAAGAGCCGTGCCCATTTGCTCTTCTGGTGCCTCTTCTGTATTTACACATGGCCAGGAGTTTTGGCATCAGGTCCCTAAATCCATCAGGTTTGTCACTTAAGTCTATGGGGGTCTAGCACTTTTAGCCAACATGGGGGAGTTCAGAAAATGCACACCAAAAAATAAAAAAAAAATGTTTCCAATGTTAAGAAAGAGAAATGGATCACAAGAGCAGTAAAAATACTATACAACAGATTTACCTGACCTACATGTATCACTTGTAGAGGATTTGGATGGATTTTAGGTACAGGGAGTCAACTCTTCTGGCTGTGTATACACTAAGGACTGCACAAACAGGCATAGGCTCCATTCAGGTAACACAATCAACCTCTTATTTCCCTACATTACGCAGCAGCAGCAGAGGCACATGTTGTCTCAGTTTGCTGCATAGCCCACCTCCTTCCATGCTTCATCCAATACTCTTCCTCTGTAGGAAACTGAGCCCACAGTCTTCTTCAGCATTATGGGCCGTCTTCTTCTAAGAGGCTGCTAACATCTCATCAGCTAAGTCAGGACGCCAGACAAAAAACAATACATTTTTTTCTGAAGCTAAAGGGAAAAAAATCCAGCAGCAATGAAGCTTAAAATATACATTTTATCCCATTTATTAACTTCTAAATTTCATTGTAAAGAAGCTTCTAGTGTGTATCACTGTTCCTCTGCCTTTTCTTTCTTCCCTACAAAGACATGAGTAACTGAAACCCTATCTGATGTGGCACTGACCTGTAAAAAACACAAAAACCATGTTTAACAGAAAGGCAAGAAACACTAAATAAATGCATATTTATCTTGTTTGTCTCTCAAAATACGCACACAGGCACAAACACACAAGGTTTTCAATGCTCTTTTACTAAAACAAATCTTCAGACCCCCAGCAACAAACAGCCAGCCACTTATTAGTAAGAATCCAAATGGCTATTACAGAGCCCGACTACTTGTGCTTTTGAGATGTAAATATCAAAATTGCTTTTTAAAGAAGTAAAATGTAAAAGCAGTTAAAGTTCAGGATTCAATTTTTTCCTCTTCTTTTGATAAATGCATTTACATTTTAATTTTCAGTGTTTTCAATTTTCATCAGTGAAAGGCTGTATTTCTGGATGAAAAGCACAATAATAAAATGTTCTCCAGTCCATAATTTTCTTGTAATTCACAGAAATGATCTGAGGGCATATAGCTCACGACAATATGTATTATAGTGTTCGGTGCAGAGAACTCAATTGTTAGGGCTGCAATTTCAAACATATGTATATTAATGAACTGGCTGTGGCTTCATTAGAAATACCTATAGAGGTTTTTGCTGACATAGAATCATCACCGCTGCAATCTTACGGATCTGCAAAGATTGTCAGAACTGTGCATGCTATTTCATTTATTCAATCAATACAAGTGTCGATGCCAATTACACTGCAGAAATCCATATAATAGTCCTATTTTTTTAAGTCCATATGGCACCATAGATTATGAAAGGAAAAGAACAATGCAACATGCCATGTCTTACATAATTTGGCAAAACAGCATGGCTTTATTTATAAGAAGAACACGCTATAAATTCTTTTCTGCTTTTGTTGCAATCAGTTCCCTTCCTGCGCTCGAAATGATAAAGCAGATTTTGCTAATGTTAAAAAAATCAGGTCCAAACAAACACTGGAAACATTATTGGTCTTTATCCATAGCATGGGATAGATTTTTGCTACACACCTTAATCACTCTGGCTCCTAGAAACTGAAGAAAAAATTATTGTAACTTGCTGAACAGACAACAGCGTCTACAGTTAACAACTGCTCAATGCGGTACCCATTATAAAATGTAAGATTGGTGTGCCGAGCTATAAAAAACATACAGACTCTATTCTCAAAAAACCTGGTACATCAATAAATAAGGTAAGCTGAGAAACCAGAGGATAAGGCAAAATACGTAGGAGGTCAACAAAAGTCTGGTAGATAAAGCTCAGAAGCGAGGCTGAAAAACAGCAGAGAATGGAGAATGCATTCAGCACACTGCCGAAGAATAGAGCCAGGCTGCAAGTAATAACAGACTTCCTTGGGGGAGCCGGCAATTTCATCTCAGCACGGAGAGCTTGCCACCGTAGGGGAGTGTCCCTCTGCCCATGCTAAGAAAGCCCAGGGAGCCGTTTGAAGGTTTGCTCTTTGGGGAGACTGCATTCTTCTTTATTGCAGATACTGCAACAGGGTTTTTTTCTGCTTGCAGCAGACACCTTGCCCTGCTCGCATTCATTTCTCTTTCCCTCTCTAAAGCTTTATTTCTCCCTGCCTAGACTTGCGGAAGCTCCCACCAGCACTCCTTGCACCCAACTTATTTATGTCTTCTGATCAAGTTTAATTTCTCAGGTTTGGTCAGCATTCTCTTCTCCACATGTCTGTCAGGTTTGTTATCTTCTCTCAGTGCAGAGAGATGGGACTAAGCTGGACCTATAGCCCCCCTCCTTCAGCTCTCGCGCTGTTGAAGGCACTTCCCATAGGCGTCCTCCTCCGCCTCCACATCATCCCATCTGGGGAGAAGAGAGTCTCTTTTAGAACAGGAGGTGAAAAAGCCTGACCTTAGCAAGCCAGTGACTGAGAGCTGGCTGCTTTCTGGAGATACATTTAAGGATAAGCATCAGGAAGACCTAGTTAAGCTAAAAGTTAGAATTGGCACTAACGTCATGGTTGTAAAGGAGACATGAACCACATCATACTGGAAACAAGCACACATGCTAAAAAAAAGGTTGGTCTAGGAGTCTAACATCTTTTAAGAGAGAAGTCAATAAACAATAAGTTTACATAACTCAGTGTTTGTTTGCTCAAATCTAGAGTGTCCCCAGCCCCAACACAACTGATGCTATTTCAAACGTGAACATCCTATCAACAGCAAAGTACTTTAAAAATAGGAAGGAAGCATATTCACTTCTACTATAATTATTCCTCATTATATTTACATAATTATGCATATTATTCAAAACATTATATAGGTGTATTTATTGACAGAGTGATGTTGCCAATATATTTTTCCTGAAAAAGTGTCTACTGAACCAGTGCTGAAATCTGAGTGTTTTAGTGGAATTGAATACATCGCTCTTGTTCTCTCACAAGATCATGTCCTTCACATTTTTGGAAACTTAGTCAAGATTGTCGTGTTCACTCATCCTAAATTTATTTGACCTTAATCCATGCTTGATGATGCACTGAGAAAGCCAAAAGGGACATAGCAGACATAATAAGAGCTGTGCCTCATGGCAGGGAGCAGTTTATTCTAATGATTATTTATAAACCCCTTCAGTTCCCCAAGATGTGCTTTAGCAGTTGATTATAGGTTTTTTTCAGCATTTTAGAAGCTGCTCTTAATAATATGGCAGATTTTTCTAGCTGTTAGAATTGTTTAAGTTTCTGATTAATTTTGTATCAGTTGTGATACTAAGAGGAGATTCTTGCCCCTAAGTACAGCTCATATAGCCAAAGAATGGCTGAACACCTACCCCTAGTACAGGCAGGCAGTCCAGAGGCCCTCTAAGATAAAACTCCCTTTGATTTCTCCAGATTTTTTTTTCCCAAGTTAAGGCTGCAGGACTTGGCTGTGAGTTTGCAAGTGCCAAGGAGCTGAACTGAGTTTTACTACTCCATTACTCATGTGTCTCTATTTTTCCCCAAACTCTTTATATAGCTGCCACAGTTCCTCTGCACCTTGCAAGAGATGGATGAGCCAAGAAACACCTCTTTAGCAATACCTGTAGCACTTTCCAAGTGCCAAGTCATCTATTTTACGTAGGATATAGGCAGTAGCTCTGTGTGCTAGACTGCAGGCCAACTGTCCTGTAAATAAATCCACATCTTTCCAAGCTGACCCTCTGTGCACATTTAAACACTTCATCCTGCAGGACTCGGGGCTGCCCCGTGATGCACAGCGGCTGTGAGGAGGAGTCTGCAGCCACAGGCAGCCCTGCAGGAAAGTACCGGGGACATCAGCAGAGGTGGCTTCCCAGAAAAGTTAATTACCAAAGTCAGGATTAGAATCTGACCACTTCTGCCTCCAACCAGGAGGTGGCTGCTCTCTCCTCACGCCCAGGTACGACCCTGGGATTATGGGAGCTGAGGTTTCCCTCGCTGTCCTTCTTGGCAGCCAGCCGCAATGCGCAGCGAGTCCATGGTGGGGTAGAAAGGACAAGGGAAATAAATAGTGGGATAAACCAAGCCTTGCTGTTATGTGTATATTGTATTCTCCACTACAAATGTTTGGCAGAGATCTTTTGTTTCTTAGGAACCACTAGAGCTATTTGCACGCTGCTTGTACCGCAAAATGACTGATTGTTCCTATTCATAGGCAGGGCTAATTTACCTTTCTGCCAAAGTAATTTTTATGGAAAAGAGAATTTTAGACAACAACTGCAAAAAATACCTTCTTTATAGAAAGACACGACTGACAAGCATAACCTCCCTGACCCCGATCCAAAAATGTAGCTTTTATGCAGGAGTCTGAAAAAATCTGTAATGGGTGAGGAGAGGGAAATCACTGCATCCTTTCAGTATTAGTTTTTGCTCTTCTAGCATGTACTTCTCCAAGGGGCTGGATCCTGCAGGATGACAGCAATTGCTGCGGTTCCCGCACATGCTGTGGTGTCACCGCTGGCCCGACATGGTGCGGTAAGCTATGGGATGGAGGTTGTGTCGGCCAGCGAACCCTCACAAGGGCTGCGACCATTACATGCACAAAGACACTGAGCATTCGACTTGCAAAATCCTGGGGGATTTTATAGAATTGCTTCATTAGTGGCCATGCAGTGACTTTATTCCAAGATCAGGTTCTCCCACAGGTGGGCAAAGCTATGCCACGGCAAGCTGCAGGAATGGGCTTCTAACATGGAAATACCTACCACGGTTACAGTCCTGCTCCCACCGCGGTCGACTGCAAAACGGCCTGACTTGAGCAGGATGGGCACATGTGGGACTGGATTAAGCCCACTATCTCCTCTGCAGCGCAGTCACTTCCCCTGCATCCCCCCCCCTCCCCCCCCCCATTTAAGTGCAGGCACAGAAGCTTCTCGCTCAGTTAAGGACGCTCTCCTCAACCCACAGCCTGCAGAACACCTCAGCACTTCTGAGCTGTGAATGCCTGCCCTCCCCACGACCTTCTGCAGCCCGCAGCACCATGTCCTGGCTTATCCCAGGTACAAAGTGGAAAAAAAAAATACTTAGAGTGGGCTTTGGTTTTCTTAGCCTGTAGCTTCTGGATTTGGTGGGCTTTTCTGCTTGCAGTTGAGCTGACTTTCACAGCAAATAGCATAGATTAAGTTCTGTGCTCTGAGCAGGGATTTCTCATTTCATACATCATTTATAACTTTCTGCAGTGATTCCACAAAGTCAGTATCTCTCCATAACACAAAGATGAGAAGGATGGAAAATATAGCTGAAAAAATGACAAACCTGCAAATTGCATTTATGTAGAGTTCTGGTGCCACAAAGCTTCTACAGCAATTTTATGGAAACCTAGCAAATTCAGTATAAATAAATTTGCAGTTTAGGAAAGTTATGCATTTATGGATTTCAGCACAGTGCCATATTACAGCTTAGCAGAGATGCTAAATATCTCTCACACAAAATGGAAATTAAATCTGCTGTTCTATTTTGTCAGATCAGGTCTTTGCCTATGGTACGCTGGGCACAGGTTTCACTGCTCTTCCCTCGCAGAAGTGCAGTAGCAGTGAAATATCACACAAACAAAACCCACTTTTGCAAAGGTTGCAAACACTGAGTACATCAGATTGCTCTATAACTGGCAAGTGATGTCTTTTTCCATTTTCTGTTTCTCTGGGATGTTCCATCCATCACCCATTACCAGAAAGTGAACAGAGGCTGCTGCGGAAGAAACCCACTACATTTTGGTGACATCCTCATTCCAGTGAAGTCAGCAGCAAAAGTCCCACAGGTTTTATTAGAGCCACAAACTGCTCCTTTGTACTGAGTGCTTGTTTTTATAGTCAGAGCCAGTTGCCAGAATGCTGGTCCTGATCCCGTTTTCATAGCTGGATAATCAGGATTTACTGTGACCTAAATTAGCAAAGTCAAAATGGTGTAAATAAGAGGAGAACTGGGGCCACCTGCTGTGAATTTCCAGTCACCAAACAGAAACCAAAGAAGTGAGAGGTTTTCTTACTTGGCTTCAATTCCTAATGGGCAAAGGTTTACCAAGTCAAGCCCTATCGCGCCTGTCACCCGTATTTAACTGTATCTCAAGTCAATAGGAAATAACGTCAGCAGTATAAACGCACTCGCAAACACACACACATGAAAATATAAAATTGAATTCAGGTCGAAATGCTTTTCATTTCAGTAGAGCCTATTGCGATCAGATAAAGAAAAAATATGTATTATTCTCTGTCTAGCTCTTCCAAAGGAAATAATACCAAAGGTTTAAGAACATACATTGGCTTCCTTCCTGATAGGATTTAAAATGTTCTTTTCCAATGTAAGTGCAAAACCAAACATTAAGGTTAAAAATCAAGCACACTAGTCACGCACATTCAAAACTGATGTGAGAAACCTGGACCTGCTGAAGTCAGTGGCACAACTCCCACTGAGTTCCATGAGGCCAAGATTCTGTCCGGTGTTCCTAGGAGAACATTAAGTTGGCCACGTTATGTATCTCATTTAATGTACAGTGGTAACAGCCATGATTTATTAAGATCTACATTCAACACAGAAATCAATTGAATTGTGGAAAGTATTTAAATTAATGCATCTGTAACGATAGGACCTCCAAATTAAGGTAGCATTCAAAATCTTATTTGTGGTACTGCCTGACTTCTTGCTCTCCAAAGAAGTATTGCAGTAAGGGAATTTTGAACTTGATTTCCCAGAGAACAACGAAGGTATCACCTAACATAGGAGCTTTATCAAAAGCTTCCTTAAAAAACAAATGGAAAAAAACTTCAAGTCAGAATACATTGAGGCACAAAATGTACAAAGACAGGAGTATATGATTTTGCTCTTATTTTTCTCAAATCAATTCCCTGCTTATTTTTAACCTGATTAGAAATCTGCTGGCTGCCAGTAAAATTTGGATCCAAATATTTCTCCTAACCAAGTGCAATTGTTTGGATAGTAAAGTCAGAGTTTCTAACACCTTAATCAGGTTGCTTTCTTCTGACTTCTTTAATAACAAAAGTAATTGGGTATATTAAAATGGCAATTCTTTAAAGTCCAAGACAAACATCATAATAAAATACCTGTTTCTTTAGGGAAAATTCTAGTATAAGAATGAAACCAATATGATTTTACTGAAATTACTTCAAAAAACTGTAGGCGTTAACAGATTCATTTGCTCTGTAAGTTTTGCTGCATCTTAGGTAGTTTTATAGGAGGACTGGAATTACATATTCTGTTCTGCAGCCGCTTACACCTCTTACAAGTTTATTAATTTCTTGTCACTTCATTGTGGCCAGAACAGGCAAACAGATCATTTAATTCACTTTCCTATATTGCAAAGCTGGAACATTTTTCTCATGTTGCTTTTTCCAGTACCTTCGTTTGGCCTCAAGCTTCTCAGTAAGCAAGAGACTAAGCTGTCATGCCCGGCCAGTCACCCCAGGCTGGTTGCCTTCTCCTGCAACCCTGCAAGAGCAGTGCATCGACTGGCAAAGGATGTGCAGGCGATACCAGCACCCTTTGTGCTACAAAGGTTGGGAGAAAACAGCTGAACCACAGCACAAACCCTGCAGGTTCCCAGCGTGGGCAGCCACTGGTGTGCAGGCAGGCACTGTGCCACGCTGCGGGCCAGGGGCGATGCTTCGGGATGCAGCCAGGGGCGATGCTTCGGGATGCAGCCAGGGGCTCACACAGGAGCAGATCAGCCCTGAGAGCTGATTCATGGCATGGGACACGGGGCACCATGGCACCCAGGTGGGGCAGGAACTCCTTTCTCACCCCAAAATTGGCCATCAGGCAGACCCTGAGCATGCGGATAGCATGCACAAACCAACCACCGGGAACGATTTTAACTTCCAAGAGCAAATGATTGCCACCCCTACCCAGCCCCAAAGAAAATATTTCCAGGCAAATCTGTACTGAAAGGGAATAAACTCTGACCACTGCAGGCAACTGTCAGAAACTCTAAATAATGAGATTTGGTTATAGGCATTTCTTAATACAGAACAGCAGTAGCAATGAATATTCTGGGACAATGCAGGGTTTTTTATTCTCTTTCTGTGGAAGAAAATAAATGGGGAACTTCATATATTCACTGGCTCCAAAGCCAAGAAAAAATAAAAGCAACCACCCAGCATAACCCGTTGGACAAGCAAGTTGTATAACTTCTCCTGAGTGTTTGATTAAATATTCTCCTAAAAGATGTGCTTTACTTTCGCCATAAACACATCAAGAGATGCTGAATTTACCACATTCCTTGATAAATTATTCCTTTTCTCCCTGCTAAGAAACCACATCTTCTTTCAGGATTCATTTTGTCTAACTTCAATTTGCAGCCATCTTGTTATGCTTTTCTCAGCAAGATTGAAAAATCCTCAGCAAGAGCCTTGCTGAAGAACCCTGCTGCATTTTTGTTATGCGCTAAGCACCCTTCCTTCGAGCCATCTCTCAGCCTCCCCTTTGATAAGGAGTTCAATCTGTTCGCAGCTTCTCACATCACAACGCTTCACGTTCTCGTTTGTGGCCCCTCTTTGCTCCATAGCCCTTGCAGTCCTGCCCTTTAAACAATATTCCTGTCTTGCCTTGCGTACGCGCTCTCGTTTGTGCTGCAAACTTCACAAAGCGGGGGCCCCCCAAACACACGGTCGGCACGCTTCATCCAGCAAAACTCTCACGGAAACTCAGCTGTTGTTAACCACTGAATTATGATCTTCAACTGTGTCTCCCCTGCCCACTGAAATGGCAGGATAGCAAGAAATTTTTACAGTGGTTTCAGTACTGAGGCCTATTTCAAACAGCATCGACTTGTTTTAAAGCCCATCCTATGAACGCATTGTGCCCTGGATCTCCCCTTGCAGTATCGTGGGATATGTAGACCATCACCATAATTACTCAGATTCCTTTCTCCTTGCCTTTTCCCAGCCGTGAGAGGTTCCCACCAGCATGATGCAAGAGGAGGTTTGTCCACAGGGCTGGATGGGTTCTGCCCTCCCTTCCTCGCCCACCTCCTCCCACCCCCCAGGGCTTCACCTGGTCGCAAATATTTAATACCACGCCTCACACTGTAATTTTTCTTCATCTGTGATTTTTTTTTTTCACATTGGAGAGAGAATACAGTTTATTAGTTGGATCCTGTGGGGTTTTCTCAATATTACTAGAAGAAGCCAATATTTTACCAACTAAAGGAAATTTATAAACAGCCAATTTCTAAATGAAACAGATGGCTTATTAAAAATGAGCAGTCACTTCTTTGGCACACAAAAACAGTTTTAACTCTTTTTGATTTATAATATTACTGGCTTTGTGTATGTTACAAGTAAGAAGAGTGACAGTTATCACAGACCCACGTTAAGCAACAAATAAAAAAAAGTCAGTTTTGTGTTTTTGTTACAAATTGCAAAGATCCTATTACCTTCAGCTACACGTATGTAACAGAACTAAGTAAAAAATTGAGCTAGTATTGAATTCACGAACAACTGTGGCTTCAGTTATTGCCAGACATTTTCAAAACTGATCCAGACCTGCTAGACAGAAAAATCACCGTACTCAACTTCTGACGTGACTGCTGACGCCATGGTGCCCCTTCTTCAACTAACGCAGGGTTAGATCGCTCACCCAGGATGTGGGTAATCTAAGTTAGCCTGAGATGCAGAGACTTTTTTTCTTCCTAGAAAGTGAACAAAAACCTCTTAGCACGTGAAAAAAAACCCCAATAATTCAGACAGCCCAAACATGTAGCCTAAACAATGACGTATCAGAGAGTCTTAACTTCATAATTGCAAAAATTAATAAAGACACATTTTCTGGCAGTGCTGGACAAAAATCTGAAGGACTTTCTTTCACTTTTCATGAAAACTTTCCAAGAAAAGCTTCATGTAAGCTTCATACATATATATATATGGACATATATGTATTGGAAAGCTGTAGATGTGACATTAGAATACAGCTTTAATTTCTAAAAAGTTAGCGGTCTTGGTTTCTTTCCATTTATCGTATTTTATCAGAAGACTGGAAACAGCGCACTAGTCTGAATCAAAACCTCACGTGCCCAATATTTTCTAAGAGAAGAAAACAAATGAAAAGAAGATAAGTTTGCCTATTCCTCACCCAAAGACCATGGCTGTTCATCTGAACCAAACACCCAAGCTAAATCCTGAAACTTGTGAGATTTCTTTTTCTTCACCAGGGTACTGGATGAAACAAGCAGCTTTGAATATCTTTATTTGAAACTGAAGAATATTACTCCCTGAGAATATTAGTACACCTAAAGAATATTAATACATCTATATCGAGGTGAAAAGTATGATAATTCATCATGTGAAATCACTATTTGGATTTTCTTCACAGACACAGAGCAAGCAAGCAATGACCTCTGTAATTATTTTTGGCAGGAAAAGGGGATCATTGCAAAACCTACATGCACGCCAGCAAGCTAGCATTTTTTATGGCCAAGTATTTGCATGTTTGTTGATTATCTAGTGTGTGCAGCTTCCAGAAACTAATCAAGAACTCACCATGGCAGAGGAAAAAGTTAATACCTTAGTCACAAATATATTTCTGTAATGGATAGCTTCCCCAGTTTTCCCAAGTTACTCCACACTGTACTTTTCTAGAACGATGATGCTGACACTAGCAGGAGATATTGGTATATTTAAGCTAAGTCTGAGGATTTCAAAAGACTTTCAAAGAAAAAAACCTCCTGACTCTCTACAACTGGGTCTCTGTCTTGATGCTATGAATAATGAATTTGCAGTAATTTCATTTAGACAGAAGCAGAGAAAAAGGTCACTTCAAACATAGGAAATTAGGCAATGTGTTTCTATCAGAAATCATGTTGAAAGGATTCGTTTCTTCAAAAATAAAAGAGCAGCTAAAAATATTAATCTTGTTCCACAGATGTTTGCTAGAAAAGAACGCATGAAAGGAGCCCCCAGCCTGTAACAGATACACTGCCGCATCCAGTCTATGATTCAATTAGACAAAGAAAACACATAGACGTAGGCTGCATTTTTCTTCAGTTGTTGCCTCCCTTCGGTAGGATCTTTGGCGCTGGAATTGCTGCAGTTGCTCAGTGCCAGGCTGAAGGAAGCTGCGTGGGCTCCCACTGCTGCAGGATTTTGTCCAGAATAGCTGAAAATGCCGTGGCATTACCTTGCCATCTTTTCCAGCCATTAGCAGAGTAGTACAGGGAAACAGAGTACCAGAAGTCCTGGCACATCGTGCGTACAGTGATTTGATTTTTTAAATGCCCTCAGCCAGCAGGACAGCAACAGAGGGCATTTCTAACATCCATGTTTTATCAGATTACCCTCTTTAACCAATGCTAGTTTTAGACGCTGATGTGTGCCTGCACATCCTCTAGTAGCCAGCCTCTCCTGTGATAAAAGATGGTATTTTCTTTCTCATAGCTACTCTCCACCCTAAAAGGTTGCCATTTGTGCATTGGTCATACTGGATAACATTTATCCAGAGTGACAGTGACTGATATTTTTAAGTCTTAAAATACTAGCAATGTGGCAAGCATCTAATTGTTGTACTTGGTCTACAACCAGAAATAATATCCAGTCTGAGCTGAATTAAAAGCCAGACACTGACAAAACCAAGAGGATTTGTGTGTGTGACAGTGCACTTCATTTATTGCCTCAGATTGCAAGCAGTAAAAGGCAGTGTCAGTACTCATTTTTGGGTGACAAAAGATATAAAGAGGTTATTATAAGGACTTCAACAAGTTTCTACAGACCTGATCTGGGAGAAGACAGTAATGTTAGGTGTTACGTAGGGACGGAGCAGAAACACAAGAGACTGAGAATAACTGACCATGGAGGAGCTTCCCAGAAAGCAGCTGAGGGCTTCAACCCTTGAGAGCTATATACACCCAAAACGCAGATTTTCAAAGCTTTTATCTAGTCCTGAGGCATTTCAGCTGCTAACAAATAGGGAAGTCCCCAAGGCGTGTAATATTTTGCTTCTAGGCGAAAAACTATGCTCAGAAATGAGGAGCTCAGCACTGAGCTCATGCCTAATTCCCAGCAGGACTGGCACAGTGAGGTCCCTGGTCTCTCTCTGTGATTTAGCCTCCCGAGGTCATGCATCCTGGCAATACGTACCCCAAGGGCAGCAGACAGCATACCCTTTGGATCATTCACAGGGGGCTGTCAAGGGAAACATGCTCAAATCCCTGGCACTTACACAACCCATTTCTCAGAGAAGGACCCACAGCATCCAGCGCCAGGATACTCAGAGGCAAGCCGCTGGCAATACAAATCAATGGCAAAAATCTCGGCAGAGTCACACATTTCACACTTGTCGTCACTAAAAAAACACAGTCAGTTAGGGTGGGTTTCACCTTGTCTGATTTCAGCTGCCTGAAAGTTAAATGCTTGTTCAAGGGGATATTGTCAACACAAGGAGAGAGACACTTGCAGGGGGCAATTTATCCTGTGCATCTCAGACACCGACCTTAGGATCAGACAGCTCTCTGTCTGGAGGGGTCTCTTGCTCTTAGATGCTCGGGGTATGTCTGTACCATAGGACAGCAAAATCCTTGGTGTATCCTGCAGTCCCGGTCACTCTGTCATCAGCCCAGAGAAATGCTGGGGCTCCTGGGGCTCCCTCCCAGCCCACGGGCTCAGGTTTTCCTGCAGAAACAGCCAGCGCATGCAGGGGGATAGCAGAAACTCTGGGTTTACCCTAAGATGCAGTTGGGTTGCAGCTGGAGTAGGCATCTGAGGATGAGGACCATGGAGGGTATTGCAGTGCTATACATTGTAATATAAACACAGCTTGGATTTATAGCTTAGATGAGGACCCTTTTAGCCAGACAATTAGGGGAGATGAATCCAGAATTTAATGATATGCACCTTAATGATACTTTTAATGGCACTTATGAAGCAAATACCAGAATAAACCTTGAACATACTCTCTCTCTCTTTCAGACTGAACTCATGCTAATGG
Organism: Gorsachius goisagi; assembly: GCA_018403395.1. Classification (NCBI taxonomy): domain Eukaryota; kingdom Metazoa; phylum Chordata; class Aves; order Pelecaniformes; family Ardeidae; genus Gorsachius; species Gorsachius goisagi. The sequence goes on from BOSO01002550.1 coordinate 53,800, forward strand.
CAAATACATTTCAATGCTGATTACATTTTTTTTTAATTTAGTATATTACAGTAGTTTCTACACAAATATAGTGCCAGATTTGAAATGTACGTGTCGCAAAGGAAAAAATAGACATATACAGGGATGCATCCACTACTGCTGAAAACATTTTCCAGCTTCCAAAAGACTTTTCAGACTTCAGCATATTTATTATTACACCCTATTTATTTAAGTCAAGTTCCTAATTCATATTCACTGAAATTTTTTTAAGGGGAATGTTACATAAATAAGAAGAAAATTGGTCATATTTGGTCTAGCTTTTCTTCTTTCTTTTTCTTCCAACTAGAATTGGCCAAACCAGAGATGAAAATAAGTTTCTTTCCCCTGTTTTACTCTCTTCTAAAAATAAAGTCTTAACTGGTGTTACTTTTCAGAACTATTATATGAAATTATGTCAGAACTAGAAGTAAGTACATGCTGCCTTCAGATACATACCATTAAAATGGTAGCATTTAATATTACAATATTGAGATATCTTTATTAGGGCTTTGTTTGCCATGATTAAGTCTTTAACACTATGCTGCCCTAATGTTTTTGGGATTCAACACAAAATTAATGGCATTTTGCATATTATATTCTTTACTGAGCATCACAAAGAGGTCTTGCTGTATGGACAGAAAGAGAGATTCCTTATCCACACAATTTACAAATGTAAGAGGCAACAAAACAGAGAATAGAGGCACAGAGAGTAGAAACCATGTATTTATGGTAAATATAAGCGTATGGCCTATAGATTAATAGAAAAGGCAGGATGAAGATTCATGCCTGCTGAGATGTAGTATCCGTGCCAAGGCAGGAATAAACCTGACTGGTGGATGGAGGCAGGTCAGCTCCTGCCTCCAGACAGCGTTGGGCACACACAACTCAGCTCTCTTGCAGAAGATGCACAGGAACTTTATATTTTGTCTTTCAGCTCATAGGATTAAGAACCTAAAGCGAAGTTTCAGCAACCTTTTGGCTCTGAATTCACCAGCTCCTCTAAGATCAGTCCTGAGAAGCAAGTGTTATTTTGGGCCCCAAAGAAATGTGAAGCATTTAAATGGACTCGGTGAAGACTGGTCTATTCACCAAGTCTTATTCTTGGGTTGTTACAAGTTTCTTTTGAATTTTCTCAAGTTTCTGCAGCATTTATAAGCTTACGCATGGAGCTATCTGCATGCCATCAGGTAGATGAGAGAGGAGACATGCACCATCAAAAAGCATATATTCACTGACAAATGCTTGCTAAAGAAAATGCTTCAAAAGGTCCTAGAATAGCTACTCTATCGTAAAAAGGAATTTAACTGATGTGCTTTGTTTTACAGGCATATAAGATAAAACTAATGGATGTCTAATACACAACAAGCAATGAAATATGGGTTGAAAACCAACTATTCTGATCAAATAAAAAACACTCTCCTGAAGCTGTCTTCTGTAATCCCTATTTATCTTAGTAAAGCAAGTTAGGACCTTTCTAGCCTCTTTGAGAACCAAAGTACTCATGCAGCTCCCTCATCCAGTTCATTTCACAGGTACAGTGCTGTCACATGTCAGATAACATCCAGGCCTGCACCACCCAACCGCTGTTGGGCAGCAGTGGGAGACTCTATTTCTGCCCTTTCCTTGGTTGTTTGGGGGCTGTCAGTCTGGTGACACCTTTGGACGGCGTGGGCTCCTCCTCTCCAGAGATGCCTGGCCACCAATAAATAGGACTGCGGTTAGACTTGGGGGAAAAAAAAGAAAAAAGAATAGTTTGACAAAGTGCTTGGCAAATTGAGTCGGTACTGGTAATTGTAGCTATCTAGAAATCCTGGACAAATGCGAATTTCTGCTACACGGGTTGACTCTACAGTGCCTGCAGAGAAAGCTGGACACTTTTTGGCTTTGTTGCTTGTATCCACTGTCTTTGCTGCACTGGACATTCTGTACACGTACCTGGATTGCAGTATTACTGTCCTTAACACATCAACAGATATAAAACCTCTCTCATTTGCAATGGTGGCTGCGTGCCTGCCACATGGCATGTATACACATAGCCTTGCCCGGGAGAAAAACAGAAGCCCAGCTTCTATGGAGCTGAGCCCCTTAGAAAATACTGACTATGAAACAGTCAGGTAGGAAGGCAGTTGGTTCTAGGGCTTAAGGCAAGAAGCAAAACAGGTGCCTATGCTGCCATTAAAGCTTTAAGAGAACATTTTCTCTTCTGGGGATGCAAAGAGGACAGAGCTCTGCAGGCCTGCACCTGGACTGGCCCCGCTATCGCTTCATCTCTTTGAACCTTTGTTGGCAGATGCTGCATGAAAAAAAAAAAAAAAAAAGGTTTGTACCATCTACCTACAGCATGTGCCGTTGTGGGTTCACTAGAGCGGTTCTGATTTACCGTGTCTGGTCGGTGAACGGCACAGTGAGCTGGGCAAGTCTTCGCAGCCAGGTGAGAAGCAGGACAGACAGGAACCTGGTGAGGCAGATCACTCTCAACAATAGTCTCTAATGCAGAATGAAGTGGCAGAAACAGTACATTATGGATATTATCGTCATTATCTCTTGCTACCTCTAATAGGTTTTTATATCATTTTGCTCATTTTTATAGCTTGCTGGCTCAGAACAGACATCATTCGTAATTCACTGGAAGAAATGCTTGATTTCAGCTCCCCTTGTTCTAACCATCCACAGAATGGATGAAAAAGGGATGTATCCGCTGGGGTAGAACAAACCTTTCTTGCATGATTCAAACTAAGACATTTCTAAAGCCTAGTATTTTTTATACACAAAGGGATAAAAGAAGCTTCCTTCTACATTTCTTTGGGGCTCGTTTTTTTTTTTTTTAATTTCTTTATGCTGATGAAAAAATTACAGAAAGGCGCAAACTGGGCAAAGAGCAGTCCTCATGAAGCTGCAAGGAGGGGTTCGGCAGTGGAAAAATCTCAGAAGACTATGTAAAATGGTTACATAAACCCCTGAACCAATATCTGTAGGATTTTCCCAGAAGAGAATTGATAATCTGCCTCTTTCAAACTGCCTCCGGACGTGGAACAGAATGATACCTCATTATGGAAATATCATGAGTTGCTCCAGCATTTTTTATCATCTGGAAATGAAACCTCTTCTATGTGAAGGCTAACAACAGGTTAGCAATCCATATTATGATAGAAACCCCACTGTAAATATGAAATAATTTAAAATCACCACTGTACTGGGGGGGTGCCAAGAGCCTGCGTCAGGGCAGCTCTGGGGAGCAGGTAATGCCTGCTACTTTCTACCTCTTCCTCCAACAGTTTATTTTTCTTCCCACGTGTTTGCTGATATAAGCATGCCCTGGATTCCTGTGAGCTCTGCAGGGACACACACTCCAAGGAGGGGGCACAGGGAAAGCACAGGAGGATTCTGGTTTGGGGACATGAAGGAAATGAGGGCCAAGGGGGTATCGTAAAGCAAAGGGGGGAAGCAGAAGCACTGGGGCTGCAGAGGGGAGCTGGACTGGGAGGAACACGACAGCAGAGAGAGGCATGAGCGTGGGGTCCTGGGGGGGAGGAAAGCTGAGTCTGGAAATACAGAGCTATTCAAACATGGGGGTTCAGGGGGAAAATGGCATAGTGCCCAAAGTATCTGTGAGGGGTAAGAGATCTGAGATGAAAGAGAAAGAGGCTGCCACAGGTATGGGAGAGAGCGGGGATACAGCCACCAGGTACACACTGGAATGCTAATGGACACCTGCATCTGCTTGCAAAATAAAATAAAACTTAGCTACCGAGTGTCATTACTGAAAGAGGCAGTTTAGGGGTCACATCCGCTGCTGTTTCACACTGGTAGGTAAGTCTTTATTAACCTGCCCACACATTTGCCTTGTATACCCCACTCATACCGTTAGTTCCTGAGTATTCTGCTGTTCTTATTACATTCAATAAGTATTTTTCAAAATGGTGGGTGTTTGGTCTGTTGTGGGAGAGGAACAAGAACTCACTGGGGAATGCAGCTGAGTTTTCTGACTCACTTGCTCTGTATTCTTTTCTAGACCATGCATGATTCTCTTAATGTCATTTTTTTTTTTTTTTAAGTTAAGTACAGTCAATTCCTACAATCTCTTTTCTTTAGAGGTTTTTCATATGCTGTGTCTTACAGGGTTCTTTGCTAACCCGTCCTAGTCCTGCTTCCAGCTGGGCTGGGCCAGAAGTGCTCCAGCTGCTCTAGATAAGGTCCAACTGAGAGTGTCCTGGGTGACGTGACAGACAGCAGTCACACATCCCCTGAGATACTGTATACACATACATGTATATATGTATGTTCAGTGTTCAGTCTTGGTAGGACTTTATATATCTTCCCTAAATGTTATTATGCCACTTAGACAAGTACAAAGACTTTCACTTGAGGATGAAGATAGCAGGTTTGGGATTATCCTCATTTCCTGTGGGTGATCAGTCTAATCTTAGACAGGCTGTCAAGAAATCTCTATTCCTAACACAGTCAAACGTAACCTTTATCTGTAAGAAGTTCTGTTATGCTGGAGATGTAGACACCTTGAGCACAGTCGTTATCACAAGGCTTTAGCTAACACTACAGGTAAACTGAACACCAGCCATCGGAGGTCTAAAGCACGAGGTCCAAAGCCTTGAATTTTCTTTGGGGCTCTGCAGGTTGCTTTGGGAAAGAGAAAAGGTATAGGTCATGTGGGCTCATGTTGTTGTTTTCTGCGCTTGCTGGAATGGCCAGAGCGCCAAGCCTTTCCATGCAGGTTTAGGGGATTGCCACTAGCTGCAGGAAAACAGAGTCACGAGGAATGGCTTGATGCTTCAGAGGCTGAGGTAGGGTCCCCAGGATAGCTGGAGATAGTAGAAAGCATTATATACCACTATACTGCTATGCAAGAGCTTGTTTGAAATCCATATATTTGGGTGGCACTCGGGTGCCTACTGTGTAACCTCTTGTCTAGCAGCTACAAATGTAAGTTAAATAAGGCAGAAAAAAAGAATTAATCCTTCAGGGACTCTACATGTGAAAGAGTGTCACGGGGAACACTGACAGGTCCCAGATATAGTCCTCGGGGCTTATGCCATTAAATTCTGTACACATGCTCACACTCTGTTTTTTTAAGGAAGACCGAAACTTATACAGTTTATTATCCCTCTTTGGCAATTGGTGTCACTATAATGCTTCCTACATATTCCTCAGAGATAACATCCTGCTATACAGTGCTGCATTTATCCTGGAGAGCCTGTATGTAAATGAAACCATCAGCACCAAGAAAGCAACAGATATACCAGCCAAATACTGTTTTCTTCTCTGAGTTCTGGAAAAAGTTGTATTTGATGAACAAATATTGATATGATTATTACTTCAGGATCTTTTACTTCGTTTGAGAGCTGTAAGAGTATGGAAGAGTATATTTAAGACCCATGTTTGACTCCTCTGCTTTTTTGCTGCATGCAAACGTGTTTTACAAAAAGAGATAGTGAAAACTTTATCTTTTCCCTGTAAGTTCTCACTGTTAAAGTGGAAGTTGACGGTTTGGTTTCATCTGTTGAAACTGTTATTGACAATACATTAAGGCCACACACCACTGCTCGTTTGCTCATGAATACCACAAAACCAGGAGAAGCACATTTTTTAACTGGTGGCTTCTTCTAAAACTGGGACTAAGTTCTGATGAAAGGGATGTACATATGCAGTTGCTAGACAAGAGCTCACACACGTGCAAAGCCATGGACTGTAGATTTCTTCCAGATGCCAGTGAATGCACCAGCCTATGTGTATTTTTCTTGGAGTTACTGCTATAGTATTTTTCATAAATGAAAATACCTATGAAACCTGTCCATAAATCAATCAGCTGTAATTTTCAGCCTCAGTTGTGGTACGGTGTGATAGATACAATATGTTGCCAATCCAATTTCTTGATCACAGTTGACCATCTTGGACAATGCTGTGAGTAGTGAGAAAACAAAGCAATTCTATTTCGTAGTAATTCCGTGGTACTTTAACGACAGTGAAGAATGTTGCTGAGAATCCTGCTTATAAACTGACTTCATGCAGTTCCATCCTAGGATACATTTTTGAAGCCATAATTATATATATAATCATGCATTCATTCAACATGAACTTTGTCTTCACATGAAAAGATACAGTATTATACAGTTTAAAATAAAAAGTGGAACTGCAGCCTTGTATTTTAGTTTTGCTTGCAATGCTAGAATACACACAGTCCTGCTAGATTTTGAGAGGAAGCACAAATTAAAAATGTGTGTTATGAAACGCATTTCATGTGAATAAATGTCAGTGGCAGACAGTTTCATCCCTTGGCTAAGCTAAGGACTCATCTGACACATTAAAATGAAACTATATAGATTACAATGGAAAAAATACTAGCACAGTATCAAATTCAGATTATTATTACCTGCTATCCTACAGAGACTGTCTAAACATGAAGGCTTCCGTTTTCTTGTTTTTCTACTTCAACCCACCATCCGTCCTGTTCACTTTTAGAAATCATATAGTTTGAGAAAGCTAGTGGGGTGGTGGATACAGCCCACACACGCCTATGGGTGAGCTGGTAATGCAGAGCTGTTAAATCAAGAGAGCAGATCTTAGGAGCAAGGCTGCGCATTCCAACCTCTGCATCACACAGCCCAGCGCCGTGACTGCAGGGGTACTGCAGGGCGAGAGCGTACCAAAGGTACAGCCTTGGTTACAAGCCCTTCACAGGACTGAGCTAATAAAAAAAAAATTATGGGTAGATGGAAAGGAAGAAGAAAACATAGACTACCCTGTGCCATATTAACAAAATTTCCTACAGCAGTGTGTTTTTTCAAGGATAAGCAGAATATGAAATCTGCTGCGCTTTTTAAAGGCAAGGAGAAAGAGCTAAGGCATCTGCGCACGTACAGCAGGTAGCTAATTTGGGAGTCCTTTTCCCTACCTGTATCCAGGAAAGACAGACGAAAGTATTTGCGGGAGAAGCCCCATTTTGGAAGCTTTTTCCACCAGAAGGAAGCGTGTCACAACACTATCGCATGGACACTAAATGCACATATGAGATGTGAAGAAGCTAGAGAAAATAGTTCGATTAGCTAGAAAAGCGTACTGAGTTTAGACATTCCCTGCATGATCCTGAATCCCATTCAGTCCATTAGGCAAGAGCACAAATAGTTAAACAGCACTTGCTGAAGCCTCAGGTGCTCAGCTTGCTCTAGGTTGATATGAGAGAAACTATCTAGCCAGCAGCCGTTTATGCCTTCCTCCTGATCCGCTTGCTGGAATGTTTTTCCCCCCTGATAAAGGCAGTTAGGCATGATTTTCCATGCACCTGCTTTGGGGACTTGCACAGCTCTGTAGCCAGTTCAGCTGCATGGGGGGAAGGCTGTAAGAAACTTGGGTTTCATTGTTGAAATTTTTAAAGCTTTCCTTGGGGTGGGTGAAAGCAGACGAAAGAGAGAACGGGACCAAACAACGGTTGCTAAAAGATACAAGTGTTTAGGAAGGATAGGCTTCTTCCTTACAAAGAGGACACAATAGGGACGGAAAGTGCTTTCTGCTGGAAAAAAGAAAACACACCACATATGCAAAACTGGAAGATGCCTAGGGGAAAAGACAAAGTTGATATCAATGTGAGTGGCATCTTGGGGAAAACCCCAGCTGACAGAAGGAGGCTGCATAGAGGGAAGAGTGCTGGGAACTACTAGACGACTGACTGGCACATATGTGGTTTCTGGTGATTAAAATAAGCCATTTAAAAACAGACCTGCTTGAAAAGCAAAAAAGTATATGACATTATACTGGATGGAACAGCTACCAGATGGTCCGGTTACCAGCAGCTACTAGATTTTGTTTTTGTTTTTTTAAATACACACATGCACTCACACGAGCAAACGCTCACGGGCCAAACTGGACTGTAAAAGCCATCTGGCACTGCCTGCCTAAGCTTACTACATTGCAAAACCTCGTCCTCTCTGACATTATTTGTGGTTGGAGGAGTAATTCCAGTTTCAGCCAGGCAACTAGGCTGCAATCTGGAGCATGGGAATCAGAGGGCATGGAAACAAAGCAGGGAGCCATAGGGTGGATTCTCAGCTGTGAAGAGACAACTTCCAAAAGGAAAATGAACTTTACTGTCTCTGTTCCTAACATGAGTAATGGGATGGTAAAAAGAAAATTCCCCTCATTCTTTGCTGTAAATCAGAACCTGTAAAAGCCTCCCCCCACCCTTTACACATGGCAGAACTCCACAATCCTTTTCCAGCTAGGATTTATTTTTTTACAGTCACCCACTGCTTTCTTCTGTCTTCTCCAATTCTTGTCCATTAGACGAGTTTCTATTCTCCATTCACTCAGCTACTCCCAGTTCAATTCCACTTCCCTGCTCTGCCACATTAAGGAGATTGTGATCATCTCCAGGTGTATCCTAAAAATGAAGGAGAACTATTTGCCACCATGAACAAATGACCTTTGATATGTCATCACAAAGCATTTATAAAATAAACTCATCACACTTGTAATATTAACATCTCCTGTACATCTTTTTCTTGATTTTTAAGGAAACTGTTTAACAGTGTGTTTTCCTAAAGGATCTCATTCTGGTAACAACTGGGTGTTATCTTTATAAAACAATCAAAGTGTTAAAAAATTGTTGAAAACCTACGTATTGTTGTACTAGAGACAATGTCCTTGTCCTGGACTCTCATCTGGTGAGTGACCCAATACCGACAGAATTCAGTTTACTTTCATTAAATACTCTCCATAGCGGCAATGCAGAATTGCTTTTTGGTGTAAAGAAGGAAAAAGAAACAAAAGCAAACAACAAATTTCAGACCTATAAATGTGCTTCAACAATCAGTATAGAGCTAGTTTTCTAGCATACTGAAAGGTGTGGCCAGCAGGTCGAGGGAGGTTATCCTCCCCCTCTACTCTGCCCTGGTGAGACCCGACCTGGAGTACTATGTCCAGTTCTGGGCTCCCCAGTTCAAGATGAGGAACTCCTAGAGGTACTGCAGAGGAGGGCTACAAAGATGATGAGGGGACTGGAGCATCTCCCCTGTGAGGAAAGGCTGAGGGAGCTGGGCTTGTTGAGTCTGAAGAAGAGAAGACTCAGAGGGGATCTCATCAACACGTACAAATATCTCAAGGGTGGATGTCATGAGGACAGAGCCAGACTCTTTTCAGTGGTGCCCAGCAACAGGACAAGGGGCAGTGGGCACAAACTGAAGCATCAGAGGTTTCAGTTGAATGTGAGGAAGAACTTCTTTACTTTGAGGGTGACAGAGCATTGGCACAGGCTGCCCAGGGGGGTTGTGGAGTCTCCTTCTCTGGAGATATTCAAAGCCTGCCTGGACGATGTCCTGTGTAACATGCTCTAGGTGAACCTGCTATAGCAGGGGGGTTGGACTGGATGATCTCCTGAGGTCCCTTCCAGCCCTTGCCATTCTGTCATTCTGTGTGATCACATACGTTAGGTACCTATTCCCTCCCAGCTGAGACCTGTACCTGAGGATGTAATAACAGTGCTTCAGTACTGTTGTTGAACCAAAGTCCAGAGCCCAAACTGAGGCTTAACACTTGGTACAAATGTAGGCCGATGTAAATGCTTGGCCCGTGTTTACCGTACAGACGCTGAAATTCACTGGCAAAGTTTGAATTGCGTGACCATGAACTAGCTCTGATCTACAGAGGATCTTGACAAAGCTTAAAGCACTGCAATCAATGTTCAGGCTACTAACATTGCCATACAGCCCACTTGTGAGGGCAGAGAGGCTCAGATTTATTGAATTTATCTGCACAGACTCGCCCTTGCTGTACTTTGCCAAGAAAATTCAAATCACTTAAATTGTGGCTGAGGGCATTTACACAGGGACTGGATGTGGTTCAGTTTGTTTTCAGTATTCCGAGATGGCGATTTAGAGCTCTGAATTAGGAGGTTATAAAATTTATAAGCCTTCAATATAACAAGAAAAACGCTTATGAAGGAGACAGTGGAAGCTGCAAGCTCCCCTCTGTAAGGCTGCTAACACTGTGTAACCAGTTCAACCCCAAATGTTCCTAGGAGACTAGCAAGGCAGGGAAAATGTTATAAGGGGCCAATTATCGCTATATAACCCATTCTAAAATTAATTCAAGTTACAGATAAAACCCAGAAATGTTCTGGTCACAAAAGACTACATCTGTGATGTTTCTTAGCCATTTTCCCCACAGAAACACTCAGGAAAAGTAAACCAAATAAACTAATATGAAAGCTAGGATGGCTCGTTGGGATTTTCATAATCCCTTTTCCTCTCTCCCCCACCTTAATTGCATTGTTCTCATGCTTGAAAACATCTCTCAAGGAGGTTGATCCACAGAACTTCAGCCCAATTCTCTCCAGAGGTCAAGGACAACAGCTCAGCCCCACCTCTGATTATTAACTACATATTTTAGAATTTAGATATTGTGTATATATTTTAGAATAACTTTTAAAAGTAGAAATATCAGTATTTTTATGATAATCATTTGATTAATTATAATCAGGCCATGGTAGTTTCATTTTACGGTAGTGGAAACACTAAGCTTCTGTTATGATAATTCTGTGGAATTTACAGAGAAAAATCCATCCCCCAGGGACCTGTGTGTCTCTCTACCTAATGTTAGAGCAGACCTCTGAACTCTGCAGGACAATCCGAAACCCACAGAGCCTTCACACTTACTTACGATGCCTTTAATGGATTTTGACTGATGGAAGATAGCTCTTCAAAACTTCTTGTTATAGGACTAGAGGATGACAAATGCATTTCTTTGCCTTAATTCCCAAGAAGCTGTATACAAAAAAGTTCATGAGTCAGACTGGAATTTCTCAGCCCTTTCCCAACCCCATTGCAAACGAAAAACAGGCTGGCGGTCTCACTTCTTCAACTTGTAATTCTACTTAGAAATAGTAGCACTAAGAAAAAATGCACTTTGTATCAGATTTAATATATTTTAATGATTTCTGCATCAGACAGAAAACGCAACTCTGCTGATGGTACTGTTGCATATAGCTATCCACACAAACTAACAGACATTCCTTTGTATTTTTAAGCTTTGGACAAAACTAACTACTGGGGTGCATTGCTAGACACATATCATCGTCAAACCCTACCAAAAGATGAGATCTGAGAGGCCTTTCCCAAGGAGGACATAATCAGATGTGCCGTGGCACTGCATGCTCTGCTCCTGCTGACCCTGGCTGGACGCCGGGTGCCCATCGAGCCGCTCTATCACTCCCCTCCTCAGCTGGACGGGGGAGAGAAAATATAACGAAAGGCTCCTGGGTGGAGATCAGGGCAGGGAGAGATCACTCACCAGTTGCCGTCACAGGCAAAACAGACTTGACTTGGGGAAATTAGCTTAATTTACTGCCAATCAAATCAGAGTAGGGTAATGAGAAATAACACTAAATCTTAAAACACTTTCCCCCCACCCCTCCCTTCTTCCTCCAGTCAACTTCACTCCCGATTTCTCTTCCTCCCCCCCACCCCTCAAGCAGCACAGGGGGACGGGGCATAGGGGGGGTGGGGTCAGTTCATCACATGCTGTCTCTGCCACTTCTTCCTCCTCAGGGGGAGGACTCCTCACACTCTGCCCCTGCTCCAGCATGGGTCAGTCCTTCCCATGGGCTGAAGTTCTTCACAAACTGCTCCAGTGTAGGTCCCTCCCTCCCACGGGGTGCAGTCCCTCAGGAGCAGACGGCTCCAGCGTGGGTCCCCTGTGGGGTCACCAGCCCAGCCAGCAAACCTGCCCCAGCCTGGGCTCCTCTCTCCCCAGGGGGCCACAGGCCCTGCCAGGAGCCTGCTCCAGTGTGGGCTTCCCACGGGGTCACAGCCTCCTTCGGGCACCCCCCTGCTCCAGTGTGGGGTCCTCCCCGGGCTGCAGGTGGGGATCTGCTCCCCCTGGGCCTCCCTGGGCTGCAGGGGCACAGCCTGCCCCACCGTGGGCTGCCCCAGGGGCTGAGGGGAATCTCTGCTCCCACACCTGGAGCTCCTCCTGCCCTCCTGCTGTGCTGGCCAAGGGGTCTGCAGGGCTGCTTCTCTCACATCCTCTCACTCCTCTCCAGCTGCAGTTCCACAGGCTTTTTTCCCCTCCTTAAACCTGTTATCCCAGAGGAGCTACCACCATCACTGATGGGCTCAGCCTTTGGCAGCGGCAGGTCCATCTTGGAGCCGGCTGCCATTGGCTCTGTTGGACATAGGGGAAGCTTCTACAGCTTCTCACAGAAGCCACCCCTGTAGCCCCACCCCGCTACCAAAACCTTGCCTTGCAAACCCAATACACCTGTGATCCTGGAATCCCAGGTTACTCAACACGTCACCTCCTATTTACAATCAAGTGCTCGCACTAAAAGAAAATATATTCGTCCACAGTTACGCTCACCCTTCTGCAGGCACCTGCCTTGCCTTTTCTGTTTGCAGTTACGGGGCATTTTCTGGAGGGAGAAGAAAGGGTTAAAAGGAAAACAGCCTAATCTCCACTCGCACATTTGTCACCTTCCCTAAAATAGCTGCAGAATTTGAGCATAGTATGCCATTTTCCTCCCTGACAGGTTAATCCGTTTATTATTCATCCATTTAATGAAAATATTGTGTCTCCATGCTAAGAACAAAACAAAACCTCCAACAACACTGGTTCTCTTTAAATCATATTCATAATCTTGCCCAATTTGATTCGTCTTTGAATTCAGCTTTATTTTTTAACTCTAATTTAGAAGGAGGAAACCTATATCTTCAGATTTGCATTGTTGCCTCTAGCCACATTTATGGAATGTTTTCTGGGTTTTGCAAAATTATCAGCATTTCATTACCTGCTTCTGCAATAGCCGTGTATCTACCGTGAAAAGGTCACCCAAAAGTTAATGAACCTCATGCTTAGCCAAACTGCTCTTCTCCTGTGGGACAGAAATTTTCATGAAATTCTGCAAGGCTCATCTTGCAAAGTTTCCTGAACATGCTCCAAAAAAAAGACTAGTTTGTTAGTCACCGAGCAAATCTGTTCCCTTTCTACAGGCAAGTGGCTCTATTAAGCTTCCTGCAAAATCACAGGGCTCTAGTTCTCAATGGCATCATTTGTAAAAGAAAACTACAGCAGTGTTTTGAACCAATCACAGAAGTATTACGACCACGTAGCTATACAGAACAATCATGTTTCCCTCCGGTCTTTAATTCTTCTAGAGGATTCCCTATGTCCACTGGAAGCACCTCTTCTGATGCACCACATATGGATTTTTTTCACAGATTCATTGATTTAGAAGACTGGATTCATGATCCATTCAGGTAGTATGCCTACATTTTCTCTTCCTCAGCCATTTCCTGCCCTGAGTACAGAATTATATAATATTGCATTTTGAACTACTGAATTCCATCCCCCTCCTCTTACTCCAATCCTTATTGCCATCTTATATCACAGCCTTCTTCTGTATGAGCAGTGTCTCCCAACTCCAGCCAGCCAGCATGCTCCCCTGTTTCAAGGAAAGTATTAATGAAGGTATGATATAGGAAAAGCCCCATGATCAGTATTTGATTCTCTCTCTGATACTTTCTTTCCCAGCACTGACTGCTGCCATGTTCTCTGACTTCTAGTTCCCTCAGGCAGATTCTTCTCCAGCAGCTTCCACTTTGGGACCACACCAAATGTTTGTTCTTACCAAGGAGTGACATTACAGAAGTCCAGCAGAATCTATTCTTCATGAGCCTGCTTTGCCTTTTTTAGGTCTGAATATCAGAGAAAAATCTGTGGCCATTTATTGCACATTTAGTTGGAGCTCATGACATCCTGAAACACCTTTGGGGAATCTGATGCTGTCTCGAAAGTGAAACACTGCAGTTAGTTAGATTATGAATCTGATCTACTACTTAGATAGAATAACTGCATGAACAAATTGCTGGAAAAAGATGACTGGATAATTATTGCTATTTTATTTAATTTTTGGAGGGAATGTTCTTGCACCAAGGATTGCATTCAAAAGGAAAATATTAAAAAAAGAAAAAAGAAAAAAAAAACCATGTAAAAGACAAGGGCAGTTGTTTTGGGGTTGTTCTGCTTTGCATTACAGGCAAGTCACTCCAACAAGAAAAGGGATGTTTTGTCTATTTACTCTTAAAGGAAATGATTACAGCATTAAATGTCTGTAGACGAACTAGAAAGCAAGACTTGAGTTTAAGGGATGTTAATTCAACTGAACGCAAACTCCGCTAGGCTTTCTGTGGTCTGGATTTCATTCACTGATAACCAGAGTTGCTAGTTCAAGCGAACTGTGATTTCCACCTACCTCATCCACTCAGTTCAAACAATGCCATTCCCCAAAGAAAGAGGCTATGTTGTCTAATGCTTTCAGCTCATGATTAAGAGCTGGTGTTTCCCAACTAGATGAGGTTACGGAATTTAATAAAAGGCATGTTCTGATAAAAAGCCAGATTTAAAAAAACGGAAAATGTTAGTAGAACTATATTGTTTTGGGAGGAAAAACGCAAAGAAGTTTGTAGAAGCTCTAAGAACATCTGGTAGCCACTAGAAAAAGACTAGGCAACCCCAGAAAACCAAGAAGGTCAAAAGTTCTGTGTGCTTCATTGGCCCAGAGGTGTTAACCTTGCCTCCTGTATGTCCCATAAGTGCCCTTCCCAGTTAGTTATTGGTTATTCTTGGCTGTGAAAAAAAAGGTCTTTATCTTTCCTTTGAAATGTCCTGGTTTCACCCTAGTACAAAACAGGAAAGGAATTTGGGGTGGGAAAACAGTTCCTTCAGGAAAGGAATTTGGGGTGGGAAAACAGTTCCTTCCCCAGGTGCATTACCAAATCCTGATCTCAGCCCTCGTGGAGGCCTCCCTGGGGCTTCAGCCAGAGTCGCCTTTTCAATGGTTTCCCCAACAGTCATATGAGATAAGAACTAACAAAGCACACCTTAGAAATGAATAGTACTTGCAGAGGTGTAACTCTTAGGGCCAGGGCTTGCAGAGGCACAACAGGGTGTGACCAGGTTCAAGCCTCGAGGCATTGCAGCAGTCCCTGTGCACCATCCCAACCACTCAGGTTGGAAGGGATGCCCAGAGCGCTCCAGTCCTTATAAAAGCTGGGGCAGCTGTGAGATCAGACCAGGTTGCTTAGGGTTTTATCTAGCTGGGTCTTGAAAAATTCTGAGGTAGGAGGCTGCAGAACCTGACCAGCCAAAATGTGTATTTTAAACCGTGTATGTTCAAGTGCTGCCTCAGAACAGCAGTTTTTCTAGGCCTGAATATCCCACTGGTTTTAAGTCAGCAACCGTTCCTACTTATCTGTCTTGACAGAAGTCGTCACCATGGCATCCAAGTACCTGGAACAATTACCTAAGGGACAATATGGAAATTGCAAGGCAGCTCCCAGCACAGCTAAGAGGACTCAAGGGCAACGTGATGCCCAGTTTGTCTGCAGGCTGCCAGGGGCTGATGGCACGCTCTTATTTCACCCTAAACCTGGGTGACTCTGCTCCAGCGTGAAACCTCCAGCTGCCCGCCTGCAGGGAAAGCAGACGGCGCTTCCCAAGCTGTCAGCGGATGCTCAGGTATCATCACGAGCCATGCAGAAATACACCCGGGCATAGGCAGAGCAACAAGGCAGGTCATAAACAAGGTAGATGAGGTTCTTAAAAATAGCAGCTCTCTTTGAGAGATTATGCTTGAAGATGTAATGACCTGCACTTTTTTCTTTATCTGTTACTATAACTACCCAAACTCCACAAAACCATCACTGTACTCCTTAAACTGAACAAAGATAATGTTTTACCCTCTGCTTTCGACCAACAGACATAATGAATCTGTGCAGGTTCATTTGTTCTGGTGGACTGCATGCCCTTAGCATAATTGCTTAACTTAGCTGTAACTTAACTTAATTTCCTAATAATCCTCGTCAAACTTCCTCAAGCTGTCAGAATGCAGACCATATTTAAATAGCACATTCTAGGTATTAATAGTCCAGAGCAAATGGCAGTTAGACAATGAAAACCTTTTTTTTTTCTTGCTACTCCCAACAGGCAAGCAATCCACAAGATCTTTTAGCTTGCTTGTGTCCAAGGCTAAAACCAAAATACCTGTTGTGAAAAGACTTACATATGTCTCTCTCAATTTCAAAGAGAAATTCAAAATTCCCACAAAGCTTAGGCAAACAAATCAGTATTCATTCATTTATGAAACCATGCACTGCTGTACATTTTGGTATGCAAAAGAGGTCTCAGAATGGGGCAGGGAGAGGGAATATCAATACTGAAGTAGCCTTAGATAGAGCTCCTTTGCAAGACTGGCACTTACACAGCAGAGAGCTCAAGGACTTGCTGACCTTGGGTATGTTACTGGGAAGTTGTTCCACAAGGAAAGGACATTTGATTGCTTGGACCTAATAAGCAAGGCAAACACTTAACAACAGGCATGGAAATACCTGTATTTTTCTCTCGCTCCATCGTCTGTTCACAAGATTCATTTGAAATATCAGTAAGTGACATTAAGTCCGGATGCTAGAATATGCAAGTTTATGAGGTCTGAGTAGTGGCATATTAATTAATGCCTGTGGTTCACAGTAAAAGATACGATACACACAACTCGATTTATAGGGCTCTGTTTTGAGTTGTGGGAGTTTCTGTCTGTAATTGAGAGCTGGGGACGGGAAAGAAACAGCTCTGACTTGTAAAGCAATAGGCTTTCTAAGTTCTGCTTTTAAAAATACTTTGATGACTAAGTAAGCGTTTAAATGTTAAGAGAGATTTGGAATGAGATCTCGCCCAGCTCCCAGGCAGAATACCCAATGCAAAGCAGAAACAGCTATTTGGATAAAAAGAAGAGTTTGTGTTGTGCACACAGAACTTTTGTGAAGTTCAGAGGAAAAGTAGAGATTGCCACCTGCTGACCAAACAGAAGGTAGCAACGGGGATGCGAAAAAGCAGCACCCGCAGTGGAATCCAGGCTCTGCCAAAATCAGCGGGGATTTTGCCGCTGACTCCAGCGGAGCCCGGCTGCCCCCCTTGCTCTTAGCTTGCCCCGCCAGCCAAACCCAGACCTGTGCTCAGAAAACCCCAAAGCTGTCTATTTTATCTGCGGAAGAAAACTGCTGCCAGAACAAGAAATGTATTCAGCCAGCAGGTCTCTGGTTCCGTCAGCTTCAGCTGATGAGCTCACATTATCATAGCCATAGAATCGTGCAATGGTTTGGGATGGAAGGGACCTTAAACATCATCCAGTTCCAACCGCCCTGCCATGGACAGGGACATCTTTCACTAGACCAGGTTGCTCAAAGCCTCATCCAACCTGGCCTTGAACACTCATGGGGATGAGGCATCCACAATTTCGCTGAGCAACCTGTTCCTGTGTTGCACCACCCTCATAAGGAAGAATTTCTTCCTTATGTCCAATCTAAATCCACCCTCTTTCAGTTTAAAAACGTTCCCCCTTGTCCTGTCACTACAGGCCTTGGTAAAAAGTCTCTCTCTGACTTTCTTATAAGCCCCCTTTACCTATTGAAAGGTCACAACAAGGTCTTCCCAAGGCTTCTCTTCTTCAGGCTGAACAACTCCCAGTGCTCTCAGCCTTTCTTCACAGGAGAGGTATTTCAGCCCTCTGACCATATTCATGGCCCTTCTCTGGACCTAACAAGTCCATGTCCATTTTCATGGCCCTTCTCTGGACCTCTTTAACAGGTCCATGTCTTTCTTGTGCTGGGAACCCCAGAGCCGGACACAGTACTCCAGGTAGGGTCTCACGAGAGTGAAGTGGAGGGGGAGAACCTCCTCCCTTGACCTGCTGGCCACGCTTCTTTTTATGCAGCCCAGGATACATGGCTTTCTGGCCTGCAAGAGTACATTGTCAGTTCATGTCTGATTTTTTACCCACTAGTTGATCAAAAGAGGGGGAACATCTGATCATTGGTGTCCCACAGCAGTGTGAGGGCCCCATACAAGGTGGCTAGTGGAGACATGAGGCAGTGCTGGACCACAGCCATGGGCAAACTGCTGCTCCATCTCATACAAGCATGAAGACTCCTTGCCACATCAGAGACACGGCTGCAAACACACCCAGCGTGGCCATGACCACCAGAAAATGCAAGGCCTGGACTGCACTGCATTTCCAGAGGAATAGAGGACAAGAGAGGGGAGAGGAGTCCCCTTTGTGCTCTGAGAGGGGCTGCAGGTTGTCACCACTCATGAGCTACCAGAGGATCCACACAGAATGGGGATCTTATAAATGCCTCAACCACAGAAGAAACTTCAAACCAGAGCTCACATCTTCTTAAACACCACAGCTATTAATTTCTGCATATATTTATAAGAAAACTGACTATATCCAAGCAGTGCATGAAAACAACCTCTTACTTTACTAGGGACAGCAGGCATCTTTATGTTATGCTGCTAATTCCTCTCCATACTGACAAGAGAGAATAAATAATGAAGGAAATACTCGCTTGGTTTCTTATGTGATCACAGGTAAAACAGTGATGTAGATGTAGGAAGGAGCAACCTGCGTTGGCAGGAACTCCTCAAATTCCTTAAGTCAGATTCAGTGCCAAAGTCAGAATATCATGGAACTACAGGATCAGAAAGCTGTGGCTTGTGTCCAATAATCTGGAACAACAACAGATTTACCCCACACTTCAGTCAGTAATGCAGAGAGGAAGAGGCTACTAAAAATTTCTTTTAGCAAAATGCTTTCAGGCTGCATATAAAGTAAATTGGATCAAGTTCACATCAGTTACATTAAAACACACATCTCAAATCCAAAGGGAAGAGAACTAGGCATTGCAATGAACTTCACATGCGTGTTAAGCAAAACCGGGAGTTCCCAAATTGCCAGAAAACAATTTATTCATTTAAAAAAAAAACAAAAAATGTTGCTACAGTAATTCTCCAAGTGAAAAAATATTTCCTGTGCTGCAGGCACAAGCATATGTACTGAACCTGCAGGTCTCCCACCGCCAACTTCTGCTCATGACTTTTAAGCAAGTTATTTATCATTCATTCATCTACTCTCCTGCTTCTTCCTGACACCCCCCCCCCCCAGCCAACGGATTTATCACCCACTAAACAAGTTGTTGATGCTTGTCTCGGAATTGCCATTTTGCAGCAAGTGGCACACAAATCCCAAACTGGCTATTACACATGGTTTTGATGAGGGCCTAAAAATTCTGCCCGCTTCAGAGAGTCTAGCCAAAGCATGTCAGTCAGTCACCCCCCACTGCACAAACACAGCCATTTGTCCTGGAGGCGGATTTGGGGCTGACGAAGGTTGGATGAGCTCCGTGGGTTACTGCCTGCCTCTTGTTACAGGGAACGTGGGAATACTTCCCTCAACAACATATGTAAGGCCATAGAAGGGAATGTGCCCCTTTATATAAATACTGGAGACCTTCTTCCTCTGAAGACCTGAGAAATTAGGTTCAAATATACCTAGCTATTGAGTTACACAAGTGTCCCCAAGGGAAGACTTTGACACAGCATCTTGGAGAAGACATAAGAAGAAAAACTGTAAGGGAGCTGTCATCCTGGAAAAAAAAAAGTTATGACCATTGTTACAGACCAGAAGAAATGGAATTATATGGTCCTTGTTTGGAAAATGAAGATATTAGATCAGGGAGAGAAATGCATCAGATTTAAGCCTAAATGTTGGCAGAAGAAATAAATAGGCTTATAATAAATAGACACATAAATACTATCCATATAGACAGTAGCATATCTGAACTGTTTAAAGTTTGTTACTTCACGTCAAACTGAGGGAACTGTGAAAGGAGGGTTAAACAAGAAAGTACAAGGGAAATAAACAATTGCAAAGTTTTAATGAGTTTTGCAGTCCTTTAAAAAACATGAAAGACCGCTGGAGATTTAACAACAAACAAAGGCAAGACAGAAAAGGAAATCAGGTACATGTTAGCGGAGATAAAAGCAGCATGCAGCCAAATAGCACATACTTAATGAAAATTTTCCCTTCATTATATTTAAACCTGGAAGAGAAACTTTGCTCTTTTACACTATCACAATATGAAGCCTAAAAGTAAAATTGTGCTTTGAGACTTTAAATAGATCATGTCTCCTTGGCAATTTTAATTAGCATGCTTCTGTTTATACAAATGTGTCTGTGGGGAGCTGGTTTGAAGAATGGAAGAATAAGCCTAGGTGAGTATATGGAATAATTTTAGTATCCATAATTTAAGTTACCCTTGTCTGCCCATGAGCAAAAGTATCCAATATATCATAAAATTAATTTTTTAAAATTATCTAATCCCCCATTCATTTAATGCACTATTTACATTTTCCTAGCTTGCTCATATGCTAGTGCAAATAGCCATCTCCAACAGCGTCGCAGTGACACAAAGCAGTATTTCAATACGATACCATTGCGAGAAGCAAGTTCTAACTGCAGTTAAACTGGAGTTAACTAAGATAAAGGAGGGCAGAGGAAGAAAATAAGAGAGAAAGAGGGAGGGAGGAAGGAAGGAAGGAAGGAAGGAAGGAAGGAAGGAAGGAAGGAAGGAAATAAATATATTTTAAATACTTAGTCGGAAGACTTCTCTTTGCTATTTTGTGACAGGAAGAGAATTTGAGAATAGCTCTATAGAGGAAACAGATGTAGGAGCCCCGCCCGCCCGCCCCCCCCCCCCCCCCCCCCCCCCCCCCCCCCCCCCCGGTTTACTCTGACTGTTTTAATATCAGAGGAGTAATCTATAATATACATCCCAGGAGACTCTAGAAATACTTCCACCTGCCCCAGAGGTTTGGATTACTTGTCTAATAAGTTATTTTAATCCGTCCCTCAGGCAAAGTGAGAAATTTGACATCTGGCAACTCTGTCCTTCCCTCCTTTGCTCTATGTAAGGTAAAATCCCACTCCAATTTACATGCAGTATTCTACCATTACGATTAATGGAACTGTGGCAGGAAAAGTCACGGCATAATCTAGGGCTATAGGTGTTTTTCAGGAATGGTAGATTTCACAGACTTTCACTATTACCAGCCTTTATTGAGTTCTGAAAGTTCATGTATTTTTCTCCCGACTCCCTTCTTCGCTTGACATATTTTATTGCAGGCTTGTAAAGAAAGTTCTCTTACGCTGTATAGGATTTTAGTTTATGGGCAGTGTATTTGTGATAATCTTGTCTCTTCAGACTCTTTTCAACAAGCAGTAAATCACAAATTTGGCTGAACAAGCAAGTACAGAAGGACATACAGAAACAACAAAAAAAAATTTCCAAATCTGGCCAGGGAGATCTTTGTATTAGTTTTTAAATAAAGTTGATTTTAACTATCACTCAGTAATCAAAGCTGAAAAAAATACCTCCCTAGCTCATGACAGGAGAGGCACACAGACCAGGATACAGAGCAGACAGACAGGGGGACAGTCTAAGAGAGAGACTTGGAGGCAGGACTTTGTAGCACCAGTCCTGAGAAGCTCCTTTCTCCTCCAGCACTCTCAATGGCTACACAGCTTCATGCTGTCCCTCCTTTTTACCTTAGAAAGCAAGAAAAAAGAGACTAAAGTATCCTTGTCCAATGTGGGCAATTACTCACTCTGTCTCAGTGGAGGGAGAGTTGGAAGCTGGTGCTTTTTTCATTAATGGACAGAAGAAGATACAATCAAAACTCTGGAACACTTCAGACTCTCTTTTCTCACAAGAGAAATCAAACAGTCCTGTGAAAGGACTTCAGACTTACAGGGAGTCAAAGAAATAAATTTCCATCCATACTCGACGTTCAGACTGAGAAAACCATAACCACTTTAGATCATTTATTTCCTTTCACACCAGCAGCCTTGGCAGGAATGTTTTGTTACTGGTGATAAAACACTGCAAAACATCCCACTGCACGTATCACTTGAGGGCAGCAGAGCAGTCTGAAGTCCAAAGGGAGCTGGCCTCCTTTCTCGGACTAGGTGCCCCAGCTACCAGCCTCTGAACCTGACACACAGGTCTTCAGCAGGCCAAAAACCACCTCGACCCTCTGCAGCATGCCGAAGCACTTCCTTACCTCTACAAAACCATCTGCTAGCAGTAGCTGGAGACACTGGTGCTACCGCAGTGGCGATACACAGAGAGATGGAGAGCGGGTTCTTGCATGAGAGTCCGTAGAAGAGCAGAGCAAGTAGATCTTAGGCTGCAGAGGAGAACAGAGGGTTACTGGCATACAGTTTGTATTTTAATTCTCTACGATCTTTTGGTTTTTTCTAAACCTGCCCTTCTTGAAGTTTGAACTGCTAAGACATTTTGGAGAATCCTGAGCAAGAAGGTACTTCTGATGATCATGTTTCACTTCGTTGATCCACTGTCACACAACAATGTAAAGAAGAGAGGGGCACTGCCCAAAATTTTCCCAGCACCTTACTGATAAAAGTTAAAAATGCACCTTTTAGGTCAGTGTATAACGAGAAAGAAATTAAAACTGTCTTTATGTAAAACATACCATCCAGCTGGTTAAAAGACCCTGCGGTAAATGGAGATAGCTTGAAGATATTTCTAACTGCAAAATAAATCCACTGAAGTGCAATGCTGCTCTCTTAAGAATTACTCTTACAAAACAAGCTGTATGACATTAACAAGGCCAGTCAGGTGATGATCAGTAACACAGCAACAAAGACCATGGAGTAAACCAAAAAAAGGACAGGTTCGTGATACCCGAGGCAACGCCTGCAGAAGGAGCTGCAGGCAAGGCAGTCTTGCCCTCCGTGCTTGGACAGGGCTGCAGACAAACCAGCTGGATCCAGCAGCTGTGTGACGGTGGTGCTGTGCTTCAGCCCGTCCTCATTCCAGCCAGCATACTCTTAAAACAGGAGAAAAAGGCTCTGGCAAAGTTGTTGTCCCTCGTTACAGCTGCAATAGCCCCTTTTTACTGAGCACAAAAAATGCTCAATGTTTTTTTTTTTTTTACAAATCCCAATTGCATGAGCAAATATCACACTTCTCCATTTCAGGAAGGTTTCAAACCTTGCTAGGAGCAAATAAAAGCTAAAAATGCCAATGCATTTGTATTTCTTACTCTCATACACATTTAAAAATGCTTTCTTCCTACTTTGGAATCAAACTCAGGATGCTTGAATGTTTGGGATTGGCATTGGTAATACGGTTAATATTTTTCCCTGAGTTTCCATTTTCCTCTGGTTAAACAAACGAAATAGAAAACCTCGCATCTCTCACACTCCCCAGCATGAGCGAGCAGGCGCACTAGTCTGGGATTGCTTCCCCTTGCCTGACTCCTACATCAGTTCCTATTCAGAAAGCAGCTGGTCTCTCAATACATTCAGAGCTGGTTACCTCCATATAGAATCATAGAATCATTAAGGTTGGAAAAGACCTCTGAGATCATCAAGTCCAACCGTCAACCCAACACCGCCATACCTACTAAACCATGTCCCAAAGTGTCATGACTACATGTTTTTTGAACACCTCCAGGGATGGTGAGTCCACCAACTCTCTGGGCAGCCTGTTCCAATGCTAAATATTATATACAATATATCCTAGCAAATCCAGGCTTTTATTCTTTTTTTTTTTCCCTAGGAAACAATTATTTTGCTATTTGTCAGTCTTTCTCCTACCCCTGCCCCATAACTTTTGAAACAGTTGGCCAATTTCAATGAATTCTGGCAGAAAAGCATGAATCTTAAAAGACATTAAATTCCTATCATCTTTGTGCAAATCAATAGGTGAGGAGGAAAGATTTTGAACAAGCATTATTATTTCTGCTATTTCACTGACGATTTTTTCCCCTATGTCTCACATTCTTCCTAATGAGTCCTAAGGGCCGCCCTTGGCCTTGAAGTGCAATAGTTTGGGGTACTCCTCTGGGTAGCCAGGATATCTCCGGGCTCCCATTTAGGCATGCCATCTGGATTTACAGTGGGACAAGCCTCAACTGGTCAGCACTCTCCTCCTCTCTCCCTGCTCAATGGACAGCCAGGCAAGGATGCCAGGCATGCTGCTGGGGTATCCAGTAGGGTCTGCAGTGGACTGGGAATGGGGGGACACCCTTGACTGCACCCCAACCTCAGCCTCGATTCGCAGCCAGACCCAGCAGGGTGGTATGTTCCACCTACATCTCCTTCACACCAGCCCCTCCTCCGTGTGCTCCTGCATTGCTAATGGCTTCGGATAGAGCTCTCTCAATTGCCCAGCAGTACAGGGAACCCAGCACGGAAAGCAGGTCAACAGCAACAAAATGACCCATCTTGCTCCCTCCCTCCACCCCACCTCTCCTAAAAGCATGCTGTTGGAAGGTGACTCAGCATCCCTTGTCCTCTGAACATATGGCACCCCCAACACAACAGAATGAGTCAAAAGCCCAAATTTTTTTTTTCCTTTTTTTATTTTCTTAAACAACATTCTCAAAATTTTCCATGGAAAATACTATTTTTGTACTAGATACAATAACAATTTTTACTTGAGGATTACAACCAAGGTTGCAAAAATGATGGCAAGAGCAATTTTGAGCACCCTATTATTTAGCAGCAAAGTCCTGCTTTGATCCATCTCCCTGCTGACTTCAATAGAACTACACTAGGTATAAATTAAAGCAAAATTCAGTCCATCAGCTCTACTTTAGGCTTCACACATCCCATTTAAGCAATGCCCCCACCTTGATTTCACCTTGCTGCAGTCAGCAAAGAATGCTGATATAAAAGGTGTCGTGCTTTCGTGTATCCACTCGCTCTGCTTTCATGTTTAAGCTGTACCATTTTACCTTACCATTAAAATTACTTTCAGGCAAAAGTGAAAGAGTGTATAATCTCTTGTGCTCTCTCTGGAGAACAAGCTTCCATTAAGTTTTTCTCCATCTCCCTGTACACAAATAGCAAAAACATGTATTTTCCAGTCAAAAACAAACAGCAAAGTAAAAAGTCTATTAAAGGGAGCCCAGTCACTCATTCTAACATTTTCCATCTGAATGGAGAAATAAAGTGGTATTTCTCCAGCAGGCAGGAACCTACATTTCAAAAAAAAAAGGATTTGCTGAGATCATCAATCACGTTAGCGGGAATTACATGTCCAATCCCTTAGATGCCAATAACAATCCCAACCATATTGCATCAATTAGTCATTGATTGCTCGTGAAGAGGTAAGAAAGCTTTAGTGCCACTCTCCCTTCCTACCTTACCATGGAAGAGTGCAGCACAGAGAGCCATACCACGAGCCACAGCCATGGCCACATGGGCGGGCTTTCCTCTCCTGGGCAGGTCAAGGCTCCATCTGCCCCTGAAGACTTCTTTCTGGTTACAGAAAAAAAAACAAAACCCAAGTCTGTGGATTAAAACTATTTGTGACAGTAATAATTTTTTGCTCTCAAAAGTCATCCGCTAAGCAGGATCTATTCATCCTCTCGCAAAACTTGTAGATCCAGGAGCTCATTCTTTGGCCTTGACAGAGATATAAAATGAGAACAAAAGGAAATGAGGTGTAGCTGTACCTTCAAAATAATGTACTTTAAAAGCATCATCTGCAAACTGGGTGTCACATTGAAGTTCTGAAACTGGAAAAAATAATCCTAACCTTTCAGATGAAGTTAAACTCAGAATCACTTTTTAAATCGCTTTTACATGTTAAAGCTAGATAAATAAAGGTCAGTTCAATTCTCTGCACATCAATGAAAAAGTATTAGAAAATGCGGTTTGTTGAAAAGTGACTTAGAAAACTTTACAAGGCTGGGGTTTTTTTTTTTTCAAACTTTAACCAGTCAATCTTCCCAGCAAATACAACCAAAAGTATTAGCTACTGACCTTGAAAACCTTAGTATTTTTAAAGAACACTTCAGTCTATTTGACTAGCCCCTTTGAGGAGCCACCATGTGCTATCTCCACTGACTTAAAGTGTCACTGACAACAAACACCCTGCTCAGCGCCAGTGGGAGACCCGGGATCTGACAGTAGTTCTAGTTTTGCTCAAGGAATCTCTTTAGAAGTGACCAAAAAGTACCAGACAGGCTGGTTTAAACAAAAGCTTTCATCACTTTAAAACGTGCTGTCCAGTCACTGTTTTCATTTCTGCCAAGTCTTCTGCTTGCTGAAGACTTGCCTGTGGAAAACATTTAGGACAGGCAGCCTCCTACTGAATGAAAATACATTTGCCATTCCACTGGATAATATACTTAAGCCATTGAGCATCCCCTTTTACGTAGGTGATGCTTGCCAGTGCCAAATGAAAAAAAAAAAAAAAAAATGTAGCTACATACGTGCTTTAACAAATAACACAAGTAACACCTGGAAAGACACATGGTTGGTAAGCCAGAAAGAGCACTCAAGCATGCTTTATTGAACAACAAACAGTTTATCCAAATGTTCTTTAGCTATCCAGAAAAGATTACAAAATCATATCCACCAGCCTTGGAAGTCCCTGAGCATTTCCCCCACCGCAACTACATCCACGTAAGGATATGGACCTCGCTCTGATCACACCACAGCTGAAGGTACAGTCCGTGTCGTGGCTACATTTTAGTCTTGCGACTAGAGCGTTCCATGACGCAGCTCAGCTGAAGCCACATTTGCTGTTATCGACGAAGCATAAAACCTCAGCAGATGCTGGCACTTTTTCTGTTTCAAACTAGACTAGGCCATGATTCCTGCTGTTGCTCCCAGGCATAATAATTTTGCCTTTTTTGGAGGAAATCCTGTATCAGCAAGCATCAGAAAACCTGAGATTCTAACTACAGACGATCATAAAATATGCTGCTCATGCACAGGGAGAAGCAAATGTGAAATACATATCAGGAGATGCACGATTATACAACAAATTAATCCATCACTGGCCATTCTGGGTTTCATCCTACCGCAGTAAACAATGCATAAGCTACATACACACCAGAAGAAAATAAGCCTCAGAGAACAGAGCAACCATGATGACACAGATGGTGCAAGGCAGACACGTTACCCCATCTGTACAGGAAGAAGTGAGCAATTCATCCGCAGCAGCTCTCTGGCTGGTGTGGGGCAGCTTTAGGCTTTTTACTGTCCAAGAATCTGCTCAGGCATTTCAGTCATTCCAGGTAAAAAGTCTTTACTTTTTTCCTATAAAACTCAAATTGCTTCCAAACGGGTCTCCTTTCTGTGTACCCTCGTTTGTAAAGACCCTTGGAAGCTCAATGCTGCCAGCAACACTTTATCTACAGAGACCCCAGAATTTTGCAAGACAGAGTTCCTCACGGAGGAAGGACGTCTCTTTTCAAAAGTGAATTTTGTTCAGATTGGTACTTGACTCCTACACAAAGTGAAGGATTTTTACCTTCTTACCTTTTTACCTTCTTAATCCAGCAGTCACCTGGATTTCTCATACTTTGTAAATTTAGACTCATTATCAGCATACACTGCATAACCAAAGTTTTTGAGATAGAGGAAAAAAATGCACAAAAAAAGTGTTTTACTGAATAAAAAAGAAATCATCAGCTAACCTGCCAACTTCAGTCACTGCTTTTATCAGCTACAGTATGAACTGACTTCAGGAGAGTTTAATTGTATTAACAGCCATGAAATCAGTTGGGGGACATTGGCCACTCTGAATTTGACGCTTGCGGTAGGCATTCACAGAGTAAGATTTCTGCAACACTGTCTAAAAGAGAAAGTGCTATTGCAGGTGCTTTATTTTGACTTACACTGCTACCAGTATTTCCAAATTCAACATATTATTTTATTACTATTTAGAAGCAGATTTTCTGCTTCAGAGGTGGCATAATTATTCCATTTATGTCCCCAATTACTCAACCATAACCATAAAAAAGGTGTCAACCTGAAATGACAAGCTGCGTGGCTTGCTGCCGCGAGGGCTATGGCTGAAATGGGTCTGTCCAGCCCTACAGTCCTGTGCCTGATTCTGGGAGACCAAAAGCAAGCCTAGAGCTAGAAAGAGAATGAAATGTTCCCCCAGCCCCCAGCAGCACATAGTGCAGGTACGTTCTCCGCCAGAAGCACCTTCCCTGAATTTTGTGACTTGTCCTACTTTCACGTACTGGTCCAGTCTCCTCTTGCAGCCATATGAACCTTTTGTTGCCACAATATCATACGCACCTCCTTTTTGTTTGTCTCACATCTTAGTATTTTTTCAGCAATTTAAACATTGCCTGAACTTCAAAAACTGCAGCTGGGACTAAGAATTATCTGTTATCTAGTTTATTAAGTAAGAAGATATTAAGAAGCTTGCTGGGACTTTTCATATTAAATATGTATAAAAAATATTTTAAAATGAGACTGTTTTTCCTAAAAGAGAATGCAAAAGCAACTGTAGTCATTACCAGTTTGTAAGTACCCATAGCAGGGGCTGCAAGTTGCAGGATATGAAAAAATGAACCAATAACAGTAACGTGATTTTTTTCTAAACCAAAAACATGTCACTAACAGCTCCAGATAAAGTAAAATGCACTACAGCCAGAACCCAGAGCATAAAATGAAGATTCTCACACTGTGATTAGGGATCGCAGATGTTAACACCAAAAATATTCCAAATTACTTTAGAAAAAGTATAATTCAATGTACAGAAAATCTGCAGTGCGAGACATAGCCAAACAGACACTGTATGTAACTCAGCTGTTTCCACAAGTGAAAACTGAGGAATGAGGTGAATATGTAAAAAGCAAAAGTGAAGGAGAGGTACTCTTAGCACTGTCCGGAAAGAGAATTGTTCCAAGCCTAAGGGAAGATATGAAGCATGTGCAAATTCAAGCGATAACAGAAATATAGGTCAGGAAAATTAACTGGCACTATGAAAGTAAACAAGGAGATTACTCAACTCAGAATGACAAAATACCAAAAAACCCAACTCCTTTGTATTCACTCCAAACTGTTTCTATCTGACAAGCCTTTTTCAGTCCGTTACCTCACAAATAAAAACATTTTACTAGCACTAGGCATGAGGAATCGCTAAGTGACTACATCAAATGGCACTAATAACTACAGTATACTACAAGGATAAATACAGAGTGTAAAATAAACAGCTACAAGAGCTCAATAGTTCTGGAACAATTGAAACAATTACACTTAAATATGGAAGTTCATTTGTGAGCTCACTGAAGACAGCAAGATGGCTTAACATTTAGTCGTACACTCATGATTCTTTGTATAGCTATACTATCGTGCAACCAGTAAATAATGCACCTTTTTATTAGCATACAAGACTTCACGTAACCATGTATCAGCTAATATAAAACTGTAAAGCATCCCTAAAACACACAGACAACAAAGGGCTGATTTCAGTTTAATTCAAGTTAGTTTTGTTTATTTTCAGGAGGCTTCCAGTTTCCTTTACAGCATCTGCCCAGAGGACAATGTACAATTGGATCCAGACAACAAAAAAGCCAGCATTTAGGATAAAGATACTTTATTTGACAAGTGTCCTGGTTTCAGCTGGGGTAGAGTTAATTTTCTTCACAGTAGCTGGCATTGTGCTGTGTTTTGGATTTAGTAGGAGAATAATGCTGATAAGACACTGATGTTTTTAGTTGTTGTCAAGTAGTGCTCAGACTACTCAAGGCCTTTTTGAGCTTCCCCTGCTTGGCCAGGTGCATAACAATCTGGGAGGGGGGCACAGCCAGGACAGCTGACCCAAATCAACCAAGGAGCTATTCCATACCATATAACGGCATGCTTGGGGGGGGGGTTAGTCGGTTGGTCGCGGGATCGCTGCTTGGGGAGCGATTGCAGCTCGGGACGGGCTGGGCATTGGTCAGCGGGTGGTGAGCAATTGCATTGTGCATCACTTGTTTTGTATATTGTGTATATTCTCTTACCATTATTATCATTACTATTATTATTCTTTTCTCTTATTAAACTGTCTCTATCTCAGCTCATGGGTCTTACTTTTTTTTTCCCAGTTCTATTCCCCATCCCACTGAGGGAGGGAGGGAGGGAACGGCTGCATGGTGCTTAGTTGCCAGCCGGGTGAAACCACAACAGTAAGATATCCAACAAGCCTGGTACACTCAGTAAGCTGCGCGAAACAAGGAATGGTACATAATTCAGAGCAGGGAATGATCTTTTACATTCAGCTGTTGAATCAATTAGAGTATGGACTGCTTGTTGCCACAGTTTCAGAACACTGGGCATAACTGATCCCTGACAGCCCTTAAATTCCCAAATCCCATTAACTGATTCCTGCTCCCTTGTACATACCCTTCACAGTGCATTCATTGACATAGTCTGAGACAACACAGATATTCCTGGTTGTCTGTGACATCCTGTGTGTGAATGGTACACCCTTCAGTGGGGCAAATATCTTGCTTATGCTGTTAAAATGAAGATTTTTATTTTTTTTTCTCATTTTCTGCTCCACCCTGGATTGGGGTGTGGGTGTGGAACCAGAACAACCACAAAACAAAACACTTAAAAAAAACCCAACCCACAACAGGAAGTTGCTGTGCCTTTTCCTAACACAAAATTGTGAAATGTCAACTTCGCAGTAAAGCCTGAAATTTTCATTCACTATCACAGCAAGCCACATGCTATTTCTAAAATCAGTAGATGCATTTACTAAAACAACGCCCTTCACTTCGGCCCTTTCTTGCTTACTGCTACATGATCTTTAGTCAACAGGGAAGAAACTTTTTTGAGAAGAGATGTAACAGAGCCAGCAGACCACATGTTTGGATATACCAGTAGGGGCTGTACCAGGCTCCCAGCTGCAGATTCCCCACCCCTTTTAAACTTTGGTGCTTTAATCCTTCCAGACGTCCATGTAGGAAATACGTAACTATATAAATAGAGGCCAGATTGTTTAAATTACTCCGGTATCCAGGGATAAAAATCTCACAATACTTTGAAATGCTTGTCAGATTTGTTTCCTTCTGTGGAGTTCTAAATAGCGTAGGAGTACTTAGCTGACAGCAGGAAAATCAGGGGCAAGATTTGCACTTCTCACCCGTCTGCAGTAACAGTCCTGACACTCTTGCCTTTACAATCAAACTGATTTTCAACGATTACTGCAGAGGGCGATTCCTAACATTTGTAGCAGAACAAGATCTCCACTCATTATGCCACAACATTTATGTAACCAAAACACTATTACTGCCAAGTTCCTTCTGCTGGAAGCCAGGCACTCTTTTATCATTTGAACTACATTTTTATACTTCTGTTCATCCTCACCCACTCTGGTTAGGACAGGGGCTCAGCCACCTAGGCAGGAAGAGACTGGAGAGCCAAACCATACCCAGTAAGACAGCACTGCCCCTCGGTTATTGTCCCACGTATAATGAAACCAACGTGTCTATCACCAGAATTTTTGTTTACTGCCTCTGGGGTCCCGGTTCAGTGGTAACAGGTCAGCCCGGGAATCACCAGCCGGCAGCTCTGTGCTGAACTCAGCCTCAGAGACCGTGGCGGCAGCAGATGCTCAGAAGGGCGGGAGGAGCAATCAGAGCCGCTGATGAGACGCCAGGACAGCGCGTGGAAGGGTCGCGCCCAAGGCAGGCGTAAGGAAGCAGGCTGCAAACCGGAGACGGCCTGAAAACACTTGGATTAGAAAAGCGAGTGGGAACGCACTGGAATCCAAAGGAAACAAGCTGAAACTCGAGCGTACCAAACCCCATCCCCCAGGGGCCTCAGCCGGGCCTCTCGCCGCTCCGGAGAGCCGGAGGGAACGCGAGAGGATCCCACGCCAGGACCTACGCCTTCGGTTATCCCCGGGGGCCCTGCAGCAGGGGGGGGGGGGGGGGAAAGGCTCCGCCAGCAGCCAAGGGCAGAGCAGTGGCCCCTCCGCCCCACTCCCACACAGCTCCGCCGCCCGCCCCGCCCCGGCAGGGCCGTACGCAGACGCTGAAAGCCCCCTGAGAAGCTGTGGCCTCGGCCCGCCCCGGCCCCACCCCCCTCCAGAAGGCCCCGCCCCCCCCGCCCGCCGCAGCGCCCCGGCCCCGCCCCGCGCCTCGGGGAGGAAGCGCGCGGCGCTGCCCCCACCATGATGGCGGCCAGCGCAGGAAGGGGCGGGGCGCAGGGCGGAGCTGCGGGGGCACCGCCGGGGAGTGCGGCAGCGGCGCGGCG
This sequence comes from Gorsachius goisagi, assembly GCA_018403395.1. Classification (NCBI taxonomy): domain Eukaryota; kingdom Metazoa; phylum Chordata; class Aves; order Pelecaniformes; family Ardeidae; genus Gorsachius; species Gorsachius goisagi. The sequence goes on from BOSO01002550.1 coordinate 85,742, forward strand.
CCGGGCGGCGGCCGGGGCACCGGGCGCCCCCGCGCTGCCCGCAGCGCCCAGCCGCGGCCGCTTGGCGCGGGGGGCTGCCGGCGACAGGCAGGCGGGGGCTGCGGGCCGCCGCGGCCGCCACCGCGGCCGCCTCCCTCCCCTCCCCTCCCCTCCCCCCCCCCCCACTGCCGGCTCGGGGCCCCACTGGAGCGGGCCGCGAGCGGCCCCGCCCCCCTCCGTCCCCTTAAAGGGCCCGCGGCTCTGCCAGTGCTCGCCTCGCGCCGATGGCGCCGCTCGCGGCGGCGTTGCTGCTTCCCTTCTCGCCACCTGCCGCTTCCTCCCTCCGTTCCCTTTCGCTTCCGGGGTCAGCGCCGCCGCGGCCGCTGCTCGGTAACCAGCCCCGTCCTGGGGCCCGGCCGGGAGAGCCGGCAGCCGCGCCCCGCGCAGGCTGCGCCGCCCCGCCGCGCCCATGGCCAGCAACCCCCAGCCGCAGCCCCCGCCGCCGCCGCCCCCGCCGCCGCCCCCTCAGCAGCCGCCGCCGCTGCCAGGGGGCGGCGCGGCCGAGCCCGAGCTGGTCTCCATGATCGTCAACCACCTCAAGAGCCAGGGGCTCTTCGACCAGTTCCGCCGCGACTGCCTGGCCGACGTGGACACCAAGGTGGGGGCGGGCGGCCCCGGCGGCCGGCGGCTCGGGGGGCTTTCCGCGCCCCGCCGGTGGCCCTCCCCGGGCTGCGGCACGTCGGCGGGGCCCGGCCCGGGGGTGGCGGGAGAGTGCGCCCCGCGCTCGGGGGTAGAGAGCGGCCGCCTGGGCCCGCGCGGGGCTCCGGCTCAGCCCTCGGCCCCAGGGCCCTCCTCGGCGCCCCCGGGGGCAAAGCCGGAGCCCCTGTTGTCAGGGGGAGGGTGGGCTGGGCGGCGATGCCGCGCGCCGGGTGGTGTGGGGCGTTTCGAGCGATACGGGAGCCTTTAACCCGCTGGCATGGCCGGGCGGGAGCGGCGGCACCTTGAGGGGGCTGGGGGGTCCGGCGGAGCTCCCGGCGCTTGCAGGCCGGCCGCCGGGAGGATACCCGCTTTCCAGTGCCCCCCCGGCCAACCTCTCTGTTGTTGCTTTCTAGCCTGCCTACCAGAATTTGAGACAGCGCGTCGACAACTTTGTTTCCAATCATTTGGCAACTCATACCTGGAGTCCTCATCTCAACAAGAACCAGCTGAGAAATAACATTAGGCAGCAGGTTCTCAAGTAAGTGACAGCTCTGGGTTTCTCTGTTTGAACGTGCTGGTGTACTGCGATAGTCGACGGAGGCTCTAGGTCAATTGTAAAATGTGTGCTTTCTTCAAAGAAACTTCTGAAGAAGCTTTTTTTTTTTTCTCTTTTTTAGCGTTTAAAACATGGTATTATTTCAGGTATCGGCTCGCCATTACAATTAGGATGCAAATAATATTGTATCTGATCCAGGTTGATGCAGGGGTGGAAAGTTTGTTTCTGACTTGGGATGTAACGCCCTAGCTAAGGTCTTTCTTTACCGTTTCTTTTAAGGGAGATATTAATAAAATTGCTCTTATCATCAAGGTTTTTGCGAAGGAAAATTAAAAGGATTTGACAAACTTAAGCTCCGTGGAGCACAAAGCTAAATTCACAAAACAAGAAACTGGATGTAAACCCAGGCAGAGAGAGGGGAGCTTTTTCTGAACTGCTGTTACCTCAAAATGATGTCAAACACTTACGTGATGTTACATTGTTTCCTGAGGGTTCCTCTAGTTTTTCTTCTCAAAACTTAGTTGAAACATTAGGAAAATTCTTCAAAGTAGCATGTGTTTGGTTACTAAATTGGGTCAAACAAGGGATTTAGGAACAAATTTATTCAGTTATGCCATAGTGATACCATTGATAACTGGTACTGAGGAGCTATTTTTTAGGGTTTTGTTGTTGTTCTTTTTAAAGAAGTAAAGAAGTAATAAGAGGCAATATATGTTCCACAAAAGATTACAGGGGTCTAGAGAGAATCCATAGATATAAAGCTCTCTGTTGCCATTTATTTGATTTTACTGAAGATTAAGAGTGTTCTATAAAGCTGCAGAACTCTAAGGTGTCACAGTGTATTGGGCAGAAAGTAATTTAGGGTGGTGATGACCAGTCCAGTAGTTGTTTCTCCCTCATGCCTTCTAGAACTCATCTGTTTTATGTCATGGGAATTGATAACATCAGGTTTCTTCTTAATTTTTTTTTCCACAAATGTTGCTTTTACAGTTTGATAACATTTGTAGGCATAACCAGTAATGATATAATAAGAGCCTGTTTGTTGTGTTAATTCTGTGTGGTTGGATTGCTTGGTTTCTCTAGCATTTTTTTTCTTAGCTCATAAGGCATAGAGTGAGCTGTTGAAATACAGGCAGCTGGGTAAATATATAGCTCCAGTGATGCTCAGAAAATGTTAGTGCTTCATTCTTAAGAGTGTTTACATCACATCTAAATGAGCGTATTTCATTAAGATATTCTGGAAAAGTAATTTTTCTTATTAAGGATTCATGTAACTCTGTTCCAGGTCTGGAATGTTGGAATCTGGAATTGACAGAATTATTTCTCAGGTTGTGGACCCAAAGATCAACCACACGTTCAGACCTCAGGTGGAAAAAGCTGTCCATGAATTTTTAGCCACATTGAATCACAAAGAGGAGGCAGGCCCCAGTGCAGCTCCAAATGAGGAGAAAACAGATGCTTCTATTACAGTGCAAGGTATTCTACCATTTCTCTGAGCAGTCTATTAACAAAAATTTTGTTGTTTCATAGAGCAGAAACATTGACTAGGTTTACTGCTAGCACAAAATTATTAGCACCAGTATTAGCAAGCTGAGCTCCAAGCAGCATATCATAATACTTGTCTCTTACTGTATGTATAAAGGTAGAAGGCAAGAGGGATGTCGCCATGTACCACCATGTCACTCTGTTGCTTCTGCTTGAGATTACAAGGAATCAGTTTACTGTAGGGAAAAAAGTTGGTCACAGAGTTTGGCCCTCTTAAGTATTATAGGATCAGATAAGACATAACTGTAAGAGAAGAATGATTTGGTTTTGGGGGTTTTCTAATGCACTGGTAGATCGGAAAAAAATTAGCTATGAGCCAGTTACCTGTCTTAATGCAGTTGCTGTGTGCAGTAAAATTTGAATGGCTGAGGTCCTCTCACAAGTTCTGCTGTAAATCAGCCAATCTTCAGTTTGTTTATAAACACAGCATTTGGGGGTTTTTTTATGGTTTTCATTTATGTTGCCTGGTATGGACTTCTAACACTCCTGCAGGCAATCGTCCATTCTTTCCCTTCCTAAGAGACTCCACAGCAGTCCATCTATTTGTAACCAGACCCTTTATTTAAATCCTAGCCCTTTTCCTGTGAGGCCCACTTCCTTTAAAGTACATGGGTTAACAAGCCAGCTGCAGCTCTTACTGCTAGTCTGGTTAACCCTTTCTCATCCATCTTCAGAGCTGCTTCTGAGCGGATGGGGAAGTGATCAGGTATTGCTCATAGTCCTATTGCTACATAATCAACATGTTGACAGTCGATTTTCCATGTCGTTTATGGAGATACCATACTTTTTGCTGTAGTATTCTATGTTGTCCTTCTCCAGAGTCATCATCCCACTTGGGTTGATGGTAAAGTTGAACAAGGATTGTGTTCAGAACATCCTTCCCGTAGACAACCCCTGCTTGCTTTAGCTGATCTTGGGAACAGTGGTATGTCGAAGAGTAAAATGAATCTCCGGTAATCAGATCATAATTGCTGCAGGAATGCAACTTTTTGTTCTTTTTTTTTTTCTTATTTTAAACCAAAAACCTCTAAATGCAAAATTAGTTAAACCTTTTATTAATTTTACTTATTTTAAAGAGAGTAATTATTCTTTTTCCTTTCACTTGCATACCATTGTATGTGAATGGAATTACGGAAACTGAGATGAAATAAAATTATATTCTTTCTTACTATTCAAGGTGTCTCTGCTACAGCTCCTAGCGGCAATGTAGCTAATGATGCAATGTCCATTTTGGAAACAATAACGTCTCTTAACCAAGAAGCAAGTGCTGCCAGGGCTTCAACAGAGAACTCAAATCCCAAGAGCAATGACAAAGTTGCAAAAAGACTCTCATCTCAGCAGAGTGTGGATGGTAGCACTGATAGAGAGAGAAATGTGGAGGACTTACCAGACAGAGAGAAAGCAATTTGTGATCCTTCTGGAGAAGGGGCTGAAACGTTTGCAAAGTGTGAAGATTTAAATGAGCTTCCCTGCCAAAATGAAGAAATAAAAAATTCAGCAAAGGATACTAATAATTTGACTTTTACAAGTAAAGATACAAGTAAAGAAATTCAGCAAGAAAGTGAAGATCAAAAGAGTAAATTATTAGATAAATGTGACAAGAAACCGGACAGCAGTGAAAAAGGTGAAAGAAGAAAAGAAAAGAAGGAAAAACTTGACAAGAAATCTGACCATTCAAAGAAAAGTGATGATACTACAAAGTCAAAAGAAGAAAAGCAAGCGAGAGAGTCAGAACCAGTGAAACAGCCAGTTCCAGAAAAAAATAGCAATAAACATAAACCAGCTGAAAGCACTAAAGAAACTAAAGAAGGTATGGTGTGGGTGATGCTCTTCCGTAAAGTATGGGTATGGGGGATTTTTTTAAGTGTATTCAGGAGTTGAATCGGAAGTATATTTGGAATGTAGGTCCTCTGCTAGTTCTGGCAAATTTGTTGAGCTAACCACAGCTAGGCCTTGGCTCACCTCCCTTAACTGAGGTACCCACACTAGGAATTGGATGAGCCTTGATTCCTCAAGTGTGTGATTGGTCATCTGCCTTACTCCGGCAAGTTCTTTCAACAATTCCAGTCTGCATTTAGCATTTTTAGTTGTACCTCAGGGTGACTTTTTGTTTTGAGTAAACCGGAGCTAGTCTAATAACATTTCATTAAGGTGTTACAAATTTTTTATTTCTTTATCCTATGTCTTGTTCTTAAGATAACTTTGTTTTCAGTGGCAAAATCACTGTTTTGGTAAGAAAAGTTTCTCAAATACTGTGTGCTGCATTACAGCCCTTTCTTTTTTTCTTCCTTTGCAAGAAAATGCGTCCGTAGATTCAGATATGGATGTACTCAGTGACATCACTGTCAGCTCTGTCCATACCAGTGACCTTTCTTCCTTTGAAGAGGAGAGTGAGGAGGAGACTGTAATTTCTGATAGTACTGAAGAGGGGGAGATTACATCAGATGGTAAAATATTAGTTTGCGTATTCTTTCTTGCTACTTAACACAATGCTTTCATTGAGTGCATCGTATCTTAAATTTGAGGTTTTGCAGTATGTTTTATTGTACTTATTTACGGGAAAGAATTTGAATGTGGAATGGATAGTATTCGTGCAATTATGAAAGGCAAGTAGTGGCCATACTTTGAATATTTTTTAAAAGCTTGATATATTCTAAACATTGTAAATCTTATTTGTACTACAGTATTTCATAAGTGACAAAAACACTTAATGGTGATGGATATGTCACTTTTATGGTGATGGGCTTGGGTTTTTCCCCTTCTGCCATGAATTTGGTATAACATTGGAGTCCTTTGTGACCACAGGGTAGTTAGTGGTTGTAGCTGACTTTGCAGATCAGCTTGGTTTTAGAGTTTTAGAACCATGGGAATTTCCAAATACTACCTGGCCACAGTAGAAGGAACAGGAATAGATCTAGCTTTAAAAGTTTGAAATACCAAATCTTCTCAGCAACTGGGTTACCTTTTTGAGTTCTCCTTGTCTAGGGCATACCTCAGACTGATTTCTGCGGATATGTGGCTTTTGCAGTTAAGATTTTCCACTTTGTAATACAGAGTGCCTTAGCATGTGAATGAGTTGTCTCTAGTATGCAGTGAGCTTATCTTTTCTGCTCTGAGAATATTATTTAGAAGCACTGAGTTACTTGCATGTTCTCTGGCTTTGGTGTTACCTTTAAATATGACAAATTGCGTTCAGTTATGACTAAATATTTGTGAAGTGAAACCAAGCCTTAAGTATATTTCAGGGATACAAATCATTTGTACAGTATGGAGCACAAGTGTGTTTGCTCTATTTCTAATTATCTTGATAAAACTGAAATAGATTTATTTATTTTTACTTTACTAATACTTACGTGAGTATAAACGTGTTTTGTGTATATATTTCAGTAAGCCTATCTAGTTTTTATGTACTCAAATATTGTAAAAAATTTTTTGTTGTGGGGAAGGAGCTTAACTTAATACATAGCAGAAATTTTATTCTGACTTCTTATGTGGTGTTAAATACTAAATACTATATGTAAAAAGGCAATGTGATTACAGGCAAGAGGGTAAACCCAATTGTCGTATCCCAGTTTATTCTGGGGTTTGCATCTCATGATTTCTTTGGCTGAATGGTGTGCACAAACACATGAATATATCTTTCAAGTTTTCATAACCTAGTGATACTTTGATGCTAAAGGGCTTAATGTTTTTAGCTGTCTGAGTGGGCTTAATTTTTTTTAGCTGTCTATGTTTTTAGAGTAAATAATTGCTAATACATTTTGAGTAGCTTTGCCTCTGCAAAAGTTATATTGAAAGCCCTGCCCTAACTTATCAATATATCTCTACACTTCACTAACCTTTCCTCAGATGAAGAGGAGAAAAACAGTCAAAGTAAGACAAAGCCTCATGCTAATGAGCTGAGTGATGGGAAAGCCAAGCCTGTTCGTCATGCTTATGTTCGCAAGCCTTTCTTGTACTCCAAATACTTCAGTGATTCTGATGATGAACGAACTGTAGAACAACGCCGTCAGTCCATTGTAAGTGTGGATTTTGTTACTGCTCGCATTCTGGCTCCTTAAACCTTTCAGTGTAGAATTCCACTTGTTACTTGGCGGTGATTTGATTTGTGAGGGGAAGTCTTCTGTTTCTTCTTGCTGCTTTATTTTTTTTTTTTTCTTTCCTCCCCCTCCACCCTTATCCTTGTGTTACAACTTCCCCTCGCTCAGACTTCCACCAATATTGCATGATCTCCTCTCCAGCAAAGCACTCTGCTAGGTATAGTTCAAAGGCTTCTGGTGGTGAAAGCAAAGTCACACTTTTCCATCTTTTTCACAGTCTTTTGGTGTTGACAGAGGATTTACTGATTGCATACAGTGTCTTCACAGAATCACAGCAATAGGTGGATTCTTTCTCAACTGAGTGATTTGATGGGGAGAGTAAGAACTGCTGCACCTATGGAAAAAAAATGGTCTTCAGTGGAGTTAGTGTATATAATGACAATGTGGGTGGAAAAAGTAGCCCATATCTACCTGCAGCCTGCCTTCAGTGGCATTTTGTGTAGTTCAGGCTTGTGTTGACTGCTCCGGGCTACTTCGTTACATCATCTCTTTACAAACATAGTTCTTGCTGTCCATGAAATCAGTGGTTTGTAGTGTGTCTGTAGCCATTGAGAATAGAAAGAGAGATTTAAGCCTGTTCACTGTGTTCTGTGGAAGAAGGACCAGCACACAGAAGAGGGAGCAGCAGTTCTTTTAGTTCTTTTTCCTTTGCCTAAATATAATTTTTAATAGTATATACATTTTTAATATTTTTTTTTTCTTTGAGAAGGTCTCATAGCCTCAGTCTATGGTGTTAAGTGGCAAAGAAACTCTGAAACTCAAGTAGTTTCACTTCACAGAAGTATTAGAGGATTCTATTAACTTTCATATAATGATTTCTAAGGACTATTTATTTTTTAGCCTGCCTCAAGCTACAGTGTTCTGTTTTCTGTGGGTTTTTGACATATGTTTATAGCCAAAGAATGCTCTTTGACCTAATGATAAATTAATTCTTTTTCTTGGGTTTTGTATCTCCAGGCCAAAGAAAAAGAAGAGAGACTCCTAAGACGACAAATTAACAGAGAGAGACTTGAAGAAAAACGTAAACAGAAGGCTGCAGAAAAAACAAAATCCCTAAAATCTGGAAATCAAAATGCTAAAGGTATGAGAAGTATAAAATTAGCCTCCGTCGCCCTGCTCTTGCTCACTCACTCTCTCTGGAAAAAACAGTCGGATTAAAATATTGGTAATAGGTCTCTAGTAATTTCCCTTAAAAATCTAACATTTAAACAGTGATGTAACAGAAAAATGTATAATTCCATATATTCCATATATTCACTTTTTCGTATATCCTGTCATACATTACATTGCTTAAAAAAAATAAATGCAATGAATAACTATATACACTAGTATTCTCTGCTACACATTAGTACTCTCTGTACTGCTTTCAGTCACATTTATAGCCGAAATGGTAATATAATGACATGCTTATGTATTTCACCACTTGTGTATTATTTTAGGAAAAAGTGGCTTCAACTTGGAAGAACCTTCATTAAGAGGTCTTGAGCCAAAAGCTACTGGTACCAGCATTAAGGATGTGCTTAAAGAACAGAAATTTTTAGAAAAAAAAGTAGCCTTGAGCAGAAAAAGAAAAAGAGATTCAAGGTATTCATGTGTTTGCTCAAAAAGATTTAAGTTTTTGAATATTCATGTCTGCAGATTGAAAAAGTTCTCTTCAACTTTGCAGTTAGCTTTACCCTTTTAATAGTTTGCTCTTAAAATATTAACGTAATTTTGTTACTAATACCCATGAAGTTCAGGCAGAAAATCAAATTACAGCTGCTTAAATATATTCTAGCTCAGACTGCAGTAGCAGCCTTTATGTGTTTTTTCACACGACGAATGGTAATAAAGGCATGAGAATAGAGAGCTTTTAGATGTTTGTGCATCTAATACATCAGTCAGCGTGGCTTGGTCTTTAAATTGATATTTTACATAGATATGTACATGTGTACATGTCTGTCCTCATATGGGTATATATGGGACAAGGAGATCCCTTATCAATTTTACAGTGACAACTGTAGTACTAATATTGTCGTACTAATATTCTCTGCTTTAAAGCACTGATGTCCAGAGGATATCTTTGAAGTTGGTACATGTAATTTTCCAAGAGAAGAAAGCTTGGACAAATTGGCTAGTCAAAAGTTTTGTGATCATGTTCTATTTCAGTATTTTTACTGTGCATTTCTCTCTCTCCTTCAGCTTTAAAAGCAGAGAGTTTACAAACTAATGTTAGTCTGATACCAATTTTTTCTTTTTTTAATTGTCCAAATACCTGTTTCAGGCATGCTGAAGATGGCTGCAAAAAGAAATATGAGCCACCTGAAGAAGATTCTAAAGAAATACAGAAGACAAATGAGGTATGTCTCTCTCAAATACAAACCTTATGATCTTCCTTTTTAATTGTAATAGTACTTGTTCATATGTCCATACCAAACTACATAAGATTGCATTCATTCTTCTGAGTGAGTTTTTTTTCCTGCTCTTTCAGTTGCGTTAGTGATCTGACAATGCTGGAGCAATGTTTTCTGAATTACAGTAGCCACTAGAATATACATTCTGTGTATTCGGTGCTGATGCATGTTGTAGTAGAACACAAGATCTAGTTTAAGCCTTATACTGTGAAGCATGTTGGGTTTTTAAAAAGAATGTGTCTTACACAAAGACTTGAGGAGCTTGATCTATTTAAACTTCTCAGTGGGAGGTTAAAGGAAAACTGAATGTAGTCCAAACACTAAAGGCAGGAGATTTTTTATGGTGAGAGTTTTTACCAACAACATAATTAACAAAAAAATAAAGTGATAGTTGGAAGTTCAAATGGAAGTCTAGATTTATCTTTTGTGGGGTTTGGGGTGTTGTTTGGGTTTGGGGTGGTGTGTTGTCGTTGTTAAACAGACAGCATAATGGCTGTTTAAAGTAACTTACAGAGTACTTGAAATTGTGATTGTCCATTTAAAAATCCATTTAAATCATTTTAGAAAGAAAAATCACTTTATAAAGGAAAGGTACTCAAGTTCAAACAGACTGCTTAAGGTTAACTTGTGCTTCTTTGGATTTTCCCACAACAGCAGATAGTTGAAATGAAAATGGCAAGTTTCATTTTCTTACTGACTATATTTTAGGTGAATTTTTATGACAACACTAAGTGTGTTCTCTGGTCTACTGTTTTTATGGAGAGTTTGCCCTTAACAATTCTGTTCGTCAGGTAGTGAATAACTGGGTATCATTTGCTTATATATATAAAAACTTTCTTTTGTAGACTTGTGAAAAAAATTCTTCCAAGGAATTGAAGCATAATCATGGTAAAAGTGAAGTCTCTAAACAGCTTAGAAGACTTTCAGAATCGGTGCATTCAACTGAGGAAAGCAAAAGTGATTCTAAAGTAGAAAAAGAACATAAAAGAAAAACATCCACCTCCCTTCAGGCTGAAGGAGCCCAGCAAGACAGTGAAACAAGGGATCCAAAAAGACAACTGGATAGAGCAGAAGTCAATACTGAAGAACTACAGAAGCAGAAATCTATATTTAAAAATGAAAAACACCCCAAAAAGGATAGTGACACAGAAACTCAACATACGAGAAATGCTGCCAAAAAAGAAGCCAAGTCTTGCAGAGATAAAAATGAAAAGGAAAGAACTGCTTTAGAAGATAGACTTTCTTTAAAGCACAAATATAAAGGAGACAGTATTCACAAATCAAGTGAAGATATTGAAGTCCATCCTTTTGAGAGAAGTTTGAAAGGAGAGGATAGTGGTCAGAAACATAATCAACAAATAAAGGTTTCCTCAGATGACAAATCTGAAAGAAAAAGTAAACACCGAAGTGAACGGAAAATATCGGTAACAGGAAAAGATGGAAAAAATATTTCTGAATCAACCTCAAAAGCTGAAGAATTGCTGCGCAAGGAAAATAAAAAAGACAGACATCTCTCAACGGAAAAATCAAGAGTGGAATACAAGTCCAAAAGGTCCCTGAGTGATTCTAGGCCACAAAAGGATTCCTCAAGTGCCTCAAAGCAACTTGCTTCTGCATCACACAGAAGGAGCGAAAGCTACTCAGAAGATAAACGTGAAATAGAATCAACTAACTCTGACTGTAATTTGAAACAAGAAGATGGTGTTCATAAAGATAGACGAAGATCTAAGAGCCTTGTAGAAGACAAGATTTTGTTAAAGTCTAAGTCAAAGAGTCATAGTAAACAATTCAAACCATCTGAAACAGAATTACAGGAAAATTTAACAAAACAAGAGACTGGTCAGAAACTAGACAAAGATAAGAGCATGGAAGAGAATGATTCAGATAAGCAGCACAAATCCAAGAATGAAGACAAAGTTTTTGAGGAGAGTAGTGCTGAGTTTGAGCTGCTAAGTGGCACACAATCAACTCAGGGATCGCAGAAAGACTTTAGTCACAGAGTTAAGTTACATTCTGGAGAAAAAGGATCTGTAAAAGAGAAATACAGAGGTGATAAAGATTTAAGTAATTCCAAACTAGAAAGAAGGTTCTCTGCTGAAGGTCACAAAAGCAGAAACTTAAAGCACAGCAACAGGGAAATAAAGAAGAAGGAAGAGAGTATCAAATTGGAAGATAAAGATAGTAAACAAATGGATAGTGGGCATGAAAAGGTATTGAGCATCACAGTGGCGATGGATAAAAAACAAAGTAAGAAGATATCCTGTGAAAATAGAAAAGGCAGTATATCAAACCAAGATTTACTTGGAGAAGAAAAGCAATCAGCTAGCACAACTGAAAGCAGCCATGCTCCAGCCCCTCAAAAATCAAGTATGAATAATGATGGCTTGCATTCTGGTCATGAGGAAGAGCTGATGAAACTTGATTTGAAAAAAACAAAAGTCCAGGAAGCATCTAATGCCAAAGGAAAAGACATTCAAAACTCACTCCAAGCCACAGATGCTGAGTATGCAGCAAAAGAAAAAATATCTCTCTCCCTTTCAAATAAGGAATTAAAACACAGCTTGGCAGATCCTGAAGCTTGTGAATCTCAGTTTCTGCCTGCAGTTGAAAAAACTGTTAAACAAGAAGATATCCCTAATAAACAAGTTGGTGCCTTAGACACTTTGTCCAAACAAGCTTCCATGGATCAAGGACCCAATAAACAAGGGGCTTATAAAATGAGCGTTGTGTATGAAACAAGTGGTAGAATCTTACTGAATGCTCCCAGTAAGGATAAAGCTTCAGAAGACAGCAGAAGACCAAAGAATTTTAAAACTGTGATAAATTCTAATTCAGATGATGTTCCTTTAGCAATTAATTCTTCCAGAGAAGATGCTGCTGATGCAAAGTCCATGGATATGGATATCTCGGATTTTACAGATTCCTTGGGTAGTATGCATAAAGAATGCCATAATTCAGATGGGACTTCTTTATTTGAGGATACTTTCATTTTGAAGAATGATGCAGCACAAGTTCTGTGTATAGAACAAGATACTGCAGTGCCGAGTTCTATTGGGAAAGATGACAGTGACACTGCCACTATGGCAAACAGTATAGAAAAAGTTAACAAGGTGCCCCAGCCTAATGAACAGGCAATGGAATACCGTACAGCTGCGTTACCTAGTCAAGAAGATTATGATGAAGCAGCAAAGTTAGAAAGCACTCAGGGAAGTGAGTTGAAAATAAAAGAGGAAAACTTGATGACTGATGTAACTGAAGATTCTGGGGGTGTAACAGCAAAAGAACTTCTAAAAAGACACGAGAGAGACTTCTTGAATGCAGCTCCTTCCACAAAGGGAGAAAGAAGCACAGTGACGGATAATGTAGAAAAGAATGAGGTGCATGATATTGATGATATGATACAATCTTCCTCTGTGTTAGTGCCTGAAAGAGTTCCTGAGGAAACAGTCAAAGGGTCTGTTATAGCTGGTGAGCAAGAAGGGAATGGTGTGATTGGCATGGAAGATAAAAATGAAAGCAATGTAGTAGGTACCAGTGCAGGAAGTAGTAAACTTAGTTTGTTGTACAGCAGTCTACAAACAACTCCGATAGGAACTAGCACAGAAAAGATCATTGAGAGCACTGTAATGGCTTCTAGCACAGGAGAAGAAAGAGCTGAGGGTGCATCACATTCTGAAAAGGACAGTGGTGCTACAACCACTTGCTCCGAAGAAGAGAGCGAGGTGACGGTAATTTGCACAAGCATAGAAGCTGATGAGGGTTTCACAACAGGCATATGGGTAAAAAGTAGTGAGGGTGGCAGTTTCATCACAGGGGCAGATATTGGTGAGTGCACTGTTGCAGCAGCTGAAGAAGGTGGTGGCAGCATTGTCACTGAAGGATTAGCAGAAAGTGAGAGTTTCCTAACAAGCACAGAAGGAGAAGAAAATGGTGACTGTACCATGGTTGATGCAGAAGGAAGCAGTAAGGATTCAGTCAATGCAAGTGGAGTAGAAATTGAAGACAGTGTGAACAGTGCTGGGGCAGAAGAAAAAGATGATGCTGTGACTAGTGCAGGCTCTGAAGAAAAGCGAAAGACCTCAACTTGTGTAGATACAGGCAAATTTGAAAGTTCTGTATCCTGCTTAGGTGAAGTGGAGAGTGATGGTGCTGTAACTAGTGCAGGGACAGAAACAGGTGAAGGGTCGACAAGTGGTGACAGTTCAGGTGAATTTGGGGGCAGTGTGAGAGCTGGCCAAGTAAAAGAACATGAAGGTACCGTGACTTGCACAGGTGCAGAAGAAAGAGGTCATAACTTCATCATCTGCTCAGTGACTGGTACAGATGCCCAAGGAGAAAGCACTGTAACTGGTGCATGTATTGCAATGGTCACAAACAACAGTGCCACAACTGGAACTAGTGGTGACAAATCTGAGGATACTGTAAATGGTGAAAGTGCAGTGACCAGCACAGGCATAACTCCAGAAGATGATGCTGAAATTTCAGTAGTCTGCACAGGGCTAGAAGACAGCAATGAGGGGTTTCCAGTTTGTTTAGAAGCTGAAAAATGTGGAAGTCTAATGGACAGTACAAGGGCAAAAGAAGAAGCCAATATCACTACGGTCAGTGTAGGTCCGTGTGATGATGAAGGGTTTGTGACTAGCACAGGCTCAAAAGAAGAGGATGAAGAAGGTGAGGGCATTGTGACCAGTACAGGAAGAGGAAATGAAGAAAATGAGCATGCTTCTACTTGTACAGGAGTGGAAGGTGAAAACGCAGTGATCTGTATAGGCGCAGAAGAAGGTGAAAGTTCCATTATCTGCATAGTTGCTGAACACATGGAAGCTGAGTCAGGAGTGGCTGGCACAGATATAAATAAGCTTACTGTTGACAGCATGACGAGTGCAGAGAAAGAAGCTAACTGTGGCACAAACTGCAAAAATGGCAAAGGGGTTGTTGAAAGCAGCGTAACCAGTGCAAGTGCTGCAGATGAGGGTGCCTCGACTGCGCATATAGGAAAGCATGAAGGTGCCTTGATTCCTTTAGATGCCGAGGAATGCAAGGGTCCCATGACTAGTGCTATGGCAGTGCAAGATAAGAGTCAGTCTGGCACTGAAGACGAACATGAGAATGCCATGACTTCCTCTGGCAGCAGAGAACTTGATGCCTCTATAAGTAGCGCAGTTCCAATAGAAGATGAAAATTCTCTTATTCCTGCTGTCAGAGAAAAAAAAGTAAAAGGTGGTATCATCTCTACCAGTACAGTGGAAGAAAGTGATGCTCCCTTACATTCAGCCATGGATGCTGAGGAAGGTCCACTTGCTATTGCAAGAGCAAATGAAAGTGGGGGAAGCTCTATGATCTTAATAGACCCTGAAGATACAGAGGTGCCTATGCCCAGTACAGCTACAGAGTTTAAAGAGTGTGCACATGCTTTTAGCAGTAAGCAGGAGAAAGATGAGTGCACTATGATTTCCACCAGTATTGTGGAAGAATTTGAGGCTCCTATGTCAAGTGCAGCTATTGAATATGATGGTCAGCTCCCCTCTGTGAAAACAGAAGAAATAAATGAGAATGCTATGGTTTCTATAGATATGGAAATATATGAGGTGCCCATGCCCAGTGAATCCAGTGCTGGAGGAGATGATAATGATGATGATGAAAGTCACCCAACTGCTAGCAGTAAGGAAGAAAAAGATGAGTGTGCTATGATTTCTACAAGTGTTGTGGAAGAACAAGTAATCCTAATGTCCGGTGAAGTCACAGAAGAGACAATTCAACATGTGTCAGACACAGAGTCAAAAAATGAAATGGTAATGATCTCTACAAGTACAGCAGAATGTTTTGAAGCTCCTGTGTCTAGTGTAGCTGTGCAAGATGAAAACAAACTCACTGCTTCAGAAACAGAGGAAAGATACGAAGCTGCTATGATCACTACAAGCATGACAGAAGAATGTGAGATAGTTCTGATCAGTGCAGCACCACAAGCTGAAAGTCAGCTCATTGTAGCAGAAGGAGACGAAGGTGCCATTATCTCTCCAAACACATCAGAGGAATGTAAGATTGTGGAGACCACTGCAACTGTTGATGAACAGTTTGGACTAGCTGCTTTCAATGCAGATGCAAAAAGCAAAGGCTCTGTGATTTTTGTGGGAGAATGTGGAGCTCCTGTGCTGAGGGTTGCCACCAACAGTGAAGATCAACACGCTGCTTCAAGTCTAGGAGATAAGGAGGAGGGGGCAGTGATCACTCTGAGCACAATGGAGGAATGCGATAGTCTCTTCACCTTTACAGTCATAGAAGAAAGTCAACTTGCTGCTGAAAGTACAGAAGTAAAAGACAAAAGTGAGGAAATCTTTAATACTGCTAACCAGATTGAATGCATCCTATCAACTACAGGCCCAGAAAAAAGCAGTAATTCTTTGCTTGTCATTGGTAGAGAGAATGACACCCATGAGAGTGGTGTGAGCGTAGAATCAGCAGCATCTCAGACCACAGTAGACAGTGAAATTGCAGAAACAGATGAAAACTCAGTGAACCTCATAAGCGTAGATGAAGCCCTTTGCGTGGAGGTTCGTACGGAGACTGCTGCGAGTCCAAGTCCTTCCTCAGAGGCAAGTGAGGATGATGAGCAAGCTGAAGATGTTTTACACGAGGATGTTACCTCAGAACTCTCTTGTGTGATTTCAGAAGCAGCAGTAGAGAGTGAAACTCTAAGGAATGTAAACTATAAATTCAACTCAAACTTGCTTTTAGAAAGTGACTTTTCTGAAATAAAGGCTCCCCTGCCTGGGGCAGGAGCTCTTTCCTTAGTTTCTGCAAACGATGTGACTGTAAATACCAACGATGGTGAAGTGACAATAGAAGCAGAATTAGTGGAAAAAAGTGACTTCCCTGTCTTGCATGTAGAAGAGCTATACGACAGTGATGACAAGATGAACTTGGTCAAAATAAATGAGACTGGAATTGAAATTACTTTTCAAAAAAGTAACGCAACCATTAATTCAGGTGAGGATTTCTTATTTTCTTTTTTTTAACTCTTCAGTTTATAAGCTGTCATAAATAGATGCATTTTACCATGATTAGTTATTTCTAACAAACTATTCAAATATCCCTTTGTTGGTTGCAAAATAACTATTAGTAATATATTTAAGAATTCGTGACAACTATTTAAGTAAGCAAGTGATTGTGGGAGTATAGGAGTGACTGAACGCAATTATCTGAGGTATGTTGGAAAAGAATTAGAATGCAAAAAAGTTCTTAAAATACATTGACATAAAACTGTGAGCTAAAATATGAAGCAGTTTGCAAGGGGTGATTATTGTGGAACTACAGATGGGTTTTGTTATTAACGTGTGTTGTGGTTTAACCCCAGCTGGCAACTGAGCACCACCCAGATGCTTGCTCACTCCCCCCACAGTGGGATGGAGGAGAGAATCAGAAGAGTAAAAGTGAGAAAACTCATGGGTTGAGATAAAGACAGTTTAATAGGTAAAGCAAGGGCTGCACATGCAAGCAGAGCAAAACAAGGAATTCATTCACTACTTCCTATGGGCAGGTAGGTGCTCAGCCATCCCCAGGAAAGCAGGGCTCCATCATCACAATGGTGACTTGGGAAGACAAACACCATCACTCCGAATGTCCCCCATCTTTCTTCTTCTTTCCCCTATATATACTGAGCATGACGTCCTATGGTCTGGAATAGCCCTTGGACCAGTTGGGGTCAGCTGTCCTGGCTGTGCCCCCTCCCAGCTTCTCATGCCCCTGGCAGAGCTGAGAGCTGAGAAGTCCTTGACTGGTGTAAGCACTGCTGAGCAACAACTAAAACATCAGTGTGTTATCAACATTCTTCCTAGTACTAAGTCCAAAACACAGCACTATACCAGCTACTAGGAAGAAAATTAACTCTGTGGCAGCCGAAACCAGGACAACATGTTTTGAAATTAAAAAATACTTTTATAGGAAAGAGGATGCATTTCATTTAGATATATGTTCAACATAACTTCTTAGTAATTTTGAAGGTTAAGAGTGGCCATCCTTAATCATAACTGCAAATTTCCTCTGTATGGTTATTTAATGGTCGTATTCAGATTCACTCTTATGCTGAATTTTGGGTTGCGAATACACTTTAAATGGTCCTCCTTTGCATTCCAGAGGAATGGGACAGTCATCCTAAATAAATGAGTATTTTAAGTGAGCAATGATGATAGGTGTCAATTTTAAATAGAAAACTTAAGTTATAATATATGACATTAAGGAAATAATACGTTATTTCCAGATCCGTTTTTCTGGAAGCTAACATTTGAAATCATAGAATCATAGAATCACTTTGGCTGGAAAAGACCTTTAAGATCATCGAGTCCAACCTTTAACCTAACCCTGCCATCCCACCACTAAACCATGTCCCTAAGCACCTCATCTATCCTTCTTTTAAATACCTCCAGGGATGAAGACTCCACCACCTCCCTGGGCAGCCC
>BOSO01002552.1:372-110249 GCA_018403395.1 Gorsachius goisagi
CACTACCAAGACCTTGCCACACAAAACCAATACACTCCATAACCAATTTTGTAATCCAGGAAAAGCAGATTCCCAACCAACAGACTGACTGTGATGGACAACTTGGGAGCAATGAGCTGCAGGTCTCCAGTTCCACCACGAGTTCAGAGCTGTGTTTCAAAGCGGTTTTAGGAATCTGCGCAAAATGGCCCAATTATAAAGGTTCTCAAGAGCACAAGGGACAAGAGCTATTGCAGGCTATTGAAGAGTTGAAGGAGAAACCAAAATTAATGCTGTCCCTGTGTCTATCCAATATAAAGCTCCCGGATCTGTAGCCACAGTTAATATTTCATAATGAATAAGGCAGAAAAGCGGGCTCTAATCCAGTAGGCAAATAAGGCTGACATGATTACAAACTCACTTCTTCCCTCAACACTATCGCAAATTGCTTTTTTGCTGATCTGTTTTTTTAATCCACAAAGGCTTTCCAAAAGTAACTAAAACCTGGGGTACAGCCAGCAGCTGAGCGGAACTGGGTGCCCTCCCTGCAAAGCCTGAGCACTTTGCAAGCTGCCTTACTGGCAAAACTGGGCTAGGGACTGCTCCCTTCTCCCTACTGGTAATTTCACTCCACTAATCTTTGCAGAGAGGTCCTAACAGCAGGTATGACCTTGCCAGTCCAAAGCTCCACTTCGGAGGCAGTCGGACCTAGCCCATCACTTTTGCTTTCTTAACCCAGCATGAACCACTCGCGCCAACCAGCTACAAAGTTTTATTGAAAAGAAGAAAGCCCTCAAACCGGGTTGCATTTCTGCACCTCTCCCAGATATACTTTCCTACTTCGGAGATCAGGGCGAGTAGCACACCGCGAAGCAGTGCCCTAATTCTAGGTTAAAATACACGGGAACAAATCACAACAATTTCCAGGAATATCTTTAGTCGCATGAACTGACAGCCCGATCAGAATGCAATTCAGACTTTTACCAGAATTTAAGGTGGTCCAACATTTCAGTGGCAATTCTGGGGTACGCAACAGTTCCCGAACCACAACAATGTTTTCCCTTGTTTTATCTACATAATTAAGTACGGGAAGAGGTAATAATAATAATGAGGTAAGTGACAGGCCAAGCCAGAATTATAAAGCTCTTTTGCTGTTCCATAGGGAGATTCCCCATCCTCTCCCCAGCTCCAAAACAGATCTTTGACCCTGCCTTCTCCAATAAATTACGTGCACAGCTGAGCTCAGAGCAGGAGCACTTCCCCGTAAATGCTCCTGCGCTCTGGGCAGGGAGAGGACACCACTGAAAAGCCCTCAGATGCTGGCCATTTCAGGGGAGAATCCTTTTTTTCCTACACACAAAGCAAATCCTACAGAGAAATGGTAAATCTCAGTTTGAAAAAGGCCAAGATGGAGATCCCCAAATGCCATCTTTGAGTCAAAAAACTAAAGTCTCCTTCCACCGAGCGCTCCACAAAACCATTCCCTTTAGTCTTAAACAAAGAAACGACTTGGTTAGAACTAAAAGGATACTGAAGAAGAATAAAAAAACACCGCAAGAATTTGAACTCTGGGTTCCCAGGGGGTATTTTTCCACTGCTGCTAGGTTTCCTTATCACCCTTTGTCTTCTGTGCTAACATTTACGCCTAGGTCCCGGGCTGGAAGCACGTAGCGGAGGGCAAGCTCTGCGAGCCGCCCTGGCAAAGCAGAAGCGCCGCAGGAGCCAGCTGGGCGCCTTGCATTTCACATGGGGTCCATCAAGGTCACCATCACACACCCGGTGCATGTGCGGACAGTCAAACCATGCCGACACACCTGCCTAGAGATCCCCAACTCGAGGAAGAGGCAAAGGGCACTTGTACATTTGCAGAGGCAGGTTTTCAAGAGAACTTAACGAGCTTCAAGAGCCCCAGAGGCCTAAAAATCACCCAATATTACACAAACGCGTGTTAAATCTTCACTGAGTGTGAGAATTTGTCAGCTTTCCCCATTAACAAGCACAGAAACAAAACACGCATCAAAAGGAGCATTAATTTACTGAAGAAGGCCAGGCTGGCAATGACAAGCCCAGGGGTGCGCGTGGATTACATGCAGAATTTTGCAAGCATGACATCACGCAAACCTAAGCCCACAGCGAGAACAGTAGAGCTGGGGAACGGCAGGGGGGCTCGTGAGATGAGCCCAGGATGTTAGGTTTGCCGAAGCACAACCCCCGAGGCCGGCAGCAAAGGGCAAGTCGGGTCAGGACCGTTAAGCAGGGCACTTGTAATACAAGACCTTGGAAAAGAAGAACACAGAGGCTGTGCATTAGCCAGGGCAACGAGCAGCTGGGGTTCAGCAGGGTTCAGCACAGCGAGCAAGGAGTTTTAATGGATTTTAAAAGAAAAGAAGGGGTTTAAGAAGCACCCAAGAAACCCCAGTGTGCAAACAGAACGACCACCACTTAGTACTTTGTGTTTTCGAAAAAAAATGAAGCAACCCACTCCCGATGGCAACCGTTTAATTCGCATGTGCTGCAGGAGCGGCACACGCAAGATCTCTGAGTGTTCCTCACGTGATGGTTGTCTGTTAATTAGCTATTAATTGGGATGCACCGACACCGCCTGGATATCTCGGCCCTGGCTGCCCGGTCAGTCTTCCCGCCGCGCTGCCTGCGGCTGCTTTTCCTCCCTCTTGCCCGTTAATGAGGGTGTTAATCAGGAAAGCGAGAGGCGGCCGGGAGCGGGGCTGGCCCGCCCCGCCCCACCGCCCCCGGGGCCGGGGAGTGGCTCGGTGCCCGCCGGGGCTGAGCCGCCCGGCGGGAGAGGTCACCGCCGACCTCCGTCAATGTCACCTTCAGGGGAGGCTGGGGGAAGGCGCCGCCGGCACCCCCGCCACAGCCCCCGGGAAGGGGCGCGGGTCCCCCCAGGAGGCGGGGGGACGGCGGGAGCGGGGCGGCGGGCGGGCGGCGGCGCGCAGTAGGCCGCAGGCGCGGCCTGCCCCCGAGTGACGCCGGCAGGTCATTACAAGGACACGGCGCCACCGGACGGGCCCCGCCGAGGCCGGACCCCTCGGGACCGAACCGAACCGGGGTGGGGTTAGGGGCAGGCAGCGGTGGGCGTGAAGGACGCGGGGCGGCCGCTCACCTGCGGGGCCGGCGGGCCGGCGGACGGCGGCGCGGAGGCCGGAGAGAGCGCAGCGGCGGAGGTGCGCGGCGGCGGCGGCCAGCATGGCGGCGGGGAGGCAGCACTGGGGGCGCGCGCCTCTCACTCCTGCCACCGGACGGGGCGCGCTGCGGGCGGGAGGCAGCGGCTACGGCGGCGGTGCAGGGACACAGCACCGTGCCCGACAGCGGGGAAGGCTGCAGGGGGCGGGGCTTAGCCCGTCACCTGGGGGGTGGTGCCGCCCGCCATTTTGTGGCAGGCTGCCGGCCTCTCCCGCCTCATAAAAGGGCGTAGCGGCGGCCTGTGGGGTGCTTGAGGGGTTGTATCTGCCTCGTCTCAGTGTCTGCTCCGCTGCTGTTGCCTGTCTGTGGCCCGATAGCCGCGTTAACTGAGCTCATGCCTCACATACGCGCATCGCCTCATGCATCAGGGCTACGGGGCAGCAGGAGGGGGGACCCTTCCCTGTCCCTGTTTGTGATGGCCATTTGCTACCAACTCTCGCAAGGGAAAATGGCCTGACTTCTTACCAGTGAGTGAGGGGGGGGAAAATGGCACCCAGCTGGGCTCTGGTTGCAGAATCCAGCAGCTCTCCAAGGCTTTCTGTGGCTCTGCCCCAGCACTGGCACCTGCCAAGACATTCTCTATCACATCCTTGTCCCCAAATGTCACAGCACCCGTGAGCTAGCAGGAGGGTAGGGCTGCCCTGGCCACCAGCTCCCGAGCCACCACAAAGGATGCCACCAGGCTAGCAAAATAACCCCCAAAATTGCCCTTCACAAGTGCCTGGGGCTGTGCCTCAGCTATGCAGCACCAGCTGACCGTGATCTGTGATGCCATCATGCTATTTTAAATGCTTCATATTTGGGGTTACAGTCATTTTTTTTAACAATTTTCTCACACGGGAAATCCTTGGTCTGCAGCCAGCAGAGCAAGGAGTGCAAAATCCCCAGGCTCCTGCTGCCTGCAAGATTGGAAATCGCCTGCATATAAAATCAATTAAAAATAATTTTGCACATTAACAAAATAGTAGGGAGAAATGACTGATCTTTTTTTCCCCTCTTTTTCTCCTTGCTGGGAGATGGCGACAGCAAGGCAGGGCCAGGGAGGGCTGTTAGTTCTCACCTGCATGGCCATGACAGTCTTTAGGCTCTGATTTATAGAGGTTTTTATTTATTAGCATGATTTTTGGTATATTTGGGGTAGGAGCCCATACCTGGTGCTCCACTTGCATGCGGGGTGGAGGGTTGAACCTGAATGGTGTCTGCAGTGGAGAGCAATTGCTGCATGGGATGGAGCCCAAAGCTTTCCTAGCCCCAAATTCAACAACAAAAAAAAATCACAAAAAACCCCCCCCAACAATTGGAAATTAATATTCAACTACATGGCGGCAGATAAGTGAAGTGAATCAATCTGCGGCAGGGCAGATAAGCGCGAACCTCTGGCTCGGAGGAGCAGCTGCCTGCTGAGGGAGATAACAAGGTCATTGCCAAACAAAACAGCCCTCTGCTTCCTCCTCCTCCTCGCTCCCCTCATCGTCTTTCATTCCTGCTCCCAGCCAAGCAAAGCTGTGATAAAAGAAGGGATGCTCACCGTCCCCAGAGTGTGGGAGCAAGGTGGGGAGATAACACTGCTGCTGCCGGAGCACCCCTCCTGGATGGCTTTCGGGAAGGGTACGCTCATTAATACCGATTTAATTCATACCTTGGACTGTGTGAGCTGGGTCAAGGGGAGCCAGGTGGATCAGGGCTTGCTTAGCTCCCATAACCCATACCCTACCCTCCCCGCATCACCCTGGTCCCCTATGTGCCAGCCAAAGGGGCTGGCGCCGGGGCTTTGCCAGGCTCTGCCGTGCCAGCAGGGGCCAGGCTGCTGCCCAGGCACATAGAAGAAACCAGTCCCGATCCTGTCCCGCCTTGGGACAGGGTTTGGCTGGGATCCCCCTGTCCTGGCTCAGCAGCAGCAACAGTCCCACCCTCGCTGTGCCATGGTCAGCAGCCAAGACATATTTCAAATATTTCTAAAGTGCTTTTATTTTCCATTCATTCTCTTTTGCCCCCCGAAAGAAGCAGGCATTTTGCTCCAAAGGGCTTTCCCAGGGAGCCAGCCTGCAATGAGGGCTCTGCAGCCAAGCCCATGACCCCAAAACCTCCCCATCCTACACCAGGCACAGCATCCAGCCATGATGACAGCCCACCGAGCGCTCCCCTGCTGCCCCTGTCTCCCGACATCGGGGCTTCACTCTGGCTCCAGACCCTACAAACACCTCTGGGAAAGCAAAGACCTGAATATCTGGTGGGGGAAGAGGAAGGAGAAGGGTTGGTTTATCTTCTGCCGTCCCACAGGCAGCGCAGTGCTCAGCTCCGTAGGCGCGGGGAAGGAGTTTGTGTGTTTTATTCGGGATAAATCGCAGTGCCATGGGGCGCAGAACCCATCGTTAATAAACCTGACAGTTCCTCACAGGGTGTAATTGCACTGGTTTGATAATGAAGGTAATTACTCCAACAGGCTTGGGGCAAAACTGTCTCTCCTGATGGCTGAGGCATTGCAATGGGGAGCAGTGATGTGCCTTCCCCAGTCTGGGCACCCCCGGGTGCAAGGTGATGGGTGCTCTGGCTCTGTGGGAGTCACTGCAGCAATGTGGCTGGTGGTGGCATTGCCTCTGGGTGGCTGAATGCGGGGTCAGCAGCTCCTCCTGACACCTCCTCAGCAGCCCCCCCCCTTCCCCCCCCCCAGCCTCAGGCCATAACCAAGGGCTAGCAGGTTTAACCCTTTACCCCTCACTCCAAATCTGGGGACATGGTACCCCCCCACCCACAGCAGCAAGCCCCCATGTGCAGGGGTCACCCAGAGCAGCAGTAGTGTATGGCTGCGGCACACCAGTGACCCCGGAGCAAGCATGGCACTGCCTTTATCCACAGCAAAGTGGCTAAAACCCCCAGAGTTTCTCCACCATACTATCTCCTGCCTATATAGAGGGCATATCCCTGCGTATACCCCCAGCGTACAGCTGGTTGGGGCAGGAGGTGGTGGGGGTCAGTGGTGGTGCTCCGGCTGCTGGTCCATGGACCCCGAGCCCCTCGGGCTGTTGGGTACCTGTACCTGAACCTTCTTGGTCAGCAGCTCCTCGCAGGGAGGTGGCAGGGGCCGCTTCAGCCCCTTGGTGGAGGAGCTGGCCATGTCTTCTGCTGCCTCACCAAGCTGTGTCCCCAGCTCGTGCTGGGGCTCCGGGGGCTGGTAGCCCGTCTGGTTGGGATCCAGGGGGTCTCGGGAGAGGAGGATGCAGATGGAGGGGACGTTCTTGTGGACGGTCAGGTTCTGCGCTGGGCCGCCAGGCAGCGGGTCCTGGTTCTCCCAGACCTCCGTCAAGGTTTTGTAGCGCACTTTGGTGACCTGGTGAAGACCTCCCAGCTTCCGCTTCATGATCTCCACACAGGTGATGGTCTTGGTGACTGCCCTGCCGCAGCCACTGAAGACGATCTGCCGGCTGCCCTTCAGCTCCATCTGGGCCATGGCGAAGTTCATCAGGTTCCTGATCTTGCTGCCCTCCTTGACTTTCATCTCCACCACGTCTGGGGACAGGTCAAGGAAGGGCAAGGGGCTCTCCTCCTCCGAGGTCCTCACCTTTCGGAAGTTCTCCATCCTGGACTGGACGATGGGCTTGGCTCCCCCTCCTTCGGCAGCCATCCTTCGCCCCTTCCTGAGGGATCAGCTCATGCTTCTAGCCCCCTGCGACCATGGCAGGGCTGACTCCACTGCCCTCCAGCCCAGCCCGCAGGAGGGCTGGGTTTAACTCTGCGTCCCCAGGACAACCAGCCCCTTCCCCGCTCCTCACCCGGGGCTGACTGCAGAGATGCTGGCAGCAGGGTCGGTGACCCTGCCGGAGGCTGTTCCCCGGGGGGACAGGGCTGCAGGATCCCCTGGGTGCCCCCAGTCGCTCCCAGCAGGGAGGACGGCTGGCTCCGGCTCTCGGTGATGTTTGGGTTCCTCCGCTCCCACTGCAGCACTCGCTTCTGCTGCTCTTTGCTTCATTCTGGACTTCAGCAGCCCCCAGAGCTGTTCTGTGTAATTAGCAGATCCTCCCCCTCTCCCTCCCCTTCTCCTCCTCCTCCCCTCGCTCAGCCTCCCATCCCAGCACCCAGCTCCTGTCTTCATCCCTGCCCAGCACCAAGAGCCGGGGAAAGCGAAGGGGAGGGCAGGGAGCCCAGGTCCCCGGCTGGGTGCATGCAGGCAGGGAAGCAGCAGGCAGGGAAGGAAAGGAGGGGAAGGTAGAAGGCAGAGGGAGAAGCTCACTCTTGCCTTCATGATGCTCCCGGAGTCCTGCCCCCTTAAAGAGAACCTGGTCCCTTCTCCCCGTCCTTGCTGGGCTCAAGGACACTAACTGCGAATGCCAGCAGAGCGCGGGAAGCCAGCTGGCCTGCTTCCCTGCCTGCCTGCTCCCTCTCCCCAGCAGCATCCACAGAGAGCCCAGGAATCCCAGCCATGCTGCACCCTGGGGATGGCACGGAGATGCAGGAGGTACTTTGGGAAAGCTGGCAGCCTGAGCTCAACCGTTATTAGCCATCAGAGAAGCCACTGGGACCCGCAGATCCTGGCAGATGGCATCACAGGTTTTCATGGGGCATTTCTCTCCCTCCCATGCCCACTGTGGAGTCACTGTTGTATTTACTGCCAACACATCCCAGGAGATCCCCATCACAGACTAGAAGATCTTCCCTTCTTCCCTTACTGCCCCAGTCCCTTCCCCGGGCAGAGGCAATGTCCCTGTCCCAGGCTGGCCCTCTACCTGCCCCTGTACTCTGCCTGTCCCCTGCCTGCCCCCAGCACCCCCAGCTTCCCGCCCTGCTGGTTGGGGGGACAATTGCACAGTGGAAAGACATGCCGAGTATTGGCTTGCAGTCAAATCTTACCGGCCTCCAGAGGCCCCTGGATTGTTTTCCCTCTGAGCAGGGCTTGAAAAAATACATAAATAAATTAATTGATCCCACACCTGCAGAGGTGAAGGCTGTGGCAAGGCAGGATGCAGCCGTCCCCTCCTGGCTGGGGCAAGCCCCTGCATCCCTGTGGTCCCCAGAGCAGCTTTCTCTATGGGGCACCCCCTGATCCGACCACCAGACAGGGGCCGGGGGGGGGTGTGTCTGTGGGTGATGGAGGCACCAGTATCTCACCCACGTGGGATGGGATGCTCCATCTCAGAGCAATGCCCTGCTGCGCTGGAAAACCCAAGGGGATGGGAAAGCACCTTTTCCTGATCCGGCCAACACCCTGTGAGGCCCCTTTGGCACAGAGGGGGAAACTGAGGCAGGGCACACCATGCTCCCAGGCTCACCCCCAGTGCCAGATTTGGGCTTTGAGCATCCCCCAAGTCCTGCCTGGCGCTCAGCTGTAGTGAGTTGCCGCACTTCCACCATGAATCCCTTGCTTGTATGAGTCAAAATGATGTCATTTTCCCCATTCCACTTGATGACTCTTTGTGGCATCCTTGCAGAAGGCGCTGGGCTCCTTCCTTGGGCAGGCAGGGATGGATTAAGCCTCTCAGGAAAATTGCTGCCTTCAAAAGATGCTGAAACCTTAGGAAAATAATTGGGAAGGATTTTAGCAACCGTGCGCCGAATGCGTGCGGTTGAGGGAGCTGAGAAATCTCCCCCAAGTTGTTGTTCAGGTGTGCAAACCGCTGCTGGTGGCACGGGAGTGTTACGTGGCCACCGAGGGCTGGCAGCGCCAGGGCTGCAGGCGAGCCTGGGCTGCTCGGTGCTGAGTTCGCAGCCAGCTGAATCCTTGGTGCTGGATGAACCATCCAGCCCTTCTTTCCTGGCCCAGGACCAGCGCTTGCCTCCTGTGGCCCATTTTTTGTGGTGTTGGGGTGCCTTCCCCACCTATGGATGGAAGCAGCAGCAGCTTCTACCCCTCCTGCAGCCTCTGATTGCTGCTTAACAAACTCTGCTTATTGCAGCCTCCGAAATGGAGGCAGGCGAGGCGCAATCACGGCCAAGCCTTTCTGCATCCCCCAAAGGGCTGCGGAGGGTGCGCTCCCCCCAAGGCAAAGGCTTCAGCAGCAGTGGAGGGGGCATTAATGACAGGGTCTTATTTTTCCTCTCCAGTGCTTAAAATGTAAATGAAATTCATTATTAGCAACTCCCTTGTCTAATTACCATCTGAAGCCATTCATTAGCCTGTCAGCTTATTTGTTGGAGGACAACAGAGTGGATCGGTTATTCCAAGCAAAGGAATAGCTGAAATGAGCTCAGCCACAGGGAACGGCAGGGTGGGAGAGGGAGGAGAGCAGGGATGGGGGGACAAAGGCACAGCGGTAGAGAAAATAGGGGGAAAACCACTGAGAAAGAGGGTGGGGAGTTGTTTAAAATGGGGAAGAGGCAAACAGTAAAGGCAGGAAGGAAGAAAAAATAGGAATAAAGCAATTACACGCTGCATATCACCTGCCTATCCTCCCTCAGCACCTGCTCTGGAAACACCAGGACCCAGTGACCAGTTTCTTCCTCCCTTTCCCCATTACAGTTTCTCTCTGAGCATCCCACATCCCAGTGCCACTGACTGCCAGCACCCCACAGGGTTGGGGGTCCCATCCCATCCTGGGGGAAGGGTCCCCATCCCTGCAGGACCCTCTTGCCTGGCCCCAACCCCACAGAGGGTGTGAGGTTAGAAGGGACATTTGGCAGAGGAGCCAAGCAGGGAGGGCTGGCAGGGATGGAGAGTGCTGCAGGGGATGACAGCACAGCACCAGAGCTGACAGCATTCCCAGCCAAACCTGAGAAAGGGGGGAAACAAAAATGGAGAAGAGGGCAGCTGGAAAGGAGCAGTAACCCGAGCCCCTGTCCTCCACCTGCCCTCTCTATATTTTCTTTCATCTGAGGTGGCCCTACATGGGAGTGGGTTGGAAAGTTGAAGCATCTGATACAAGGAAAGTCTCACCGCCGCCATCCATCTCTGCGTCACATCGGCTCAGGTCTCAGGCGCTCATCACATTGCACTTGGCAGCAGGCTGATGCCGGGGCTGATTGCAGCCCCAGGGAGGGATGTCGGTGTATCCCTGAGGTGCTGCAGCTGCAGAGCCCCCCGCCCTGATCCTAACTGGGGTCTGGAAGCCACTGGGACCAGGTCCAGAGAACACAACCCCAGCCTCCCCAGGGTACAGGGGCTGCCTCAAGGTGCCAGAGAAACCCTAGGAGCATCCTAGGGTGGCACCAGCTCTTCCTTAACTCAGCTAGCACCTTCCATAAACAGAAAACAGTAGAGCTCAAGATAATTGTCATTCAGTAAAATAAAAGGGGGGAAAAAACCTTCTATGGAGCAAGCCCCTTTGCAAAGCTGCAGCACAACAAGCAGAGAAACACTATAAGGGCCCTGAGGGCGTTAATAAACCCTAATGGTTCTGACCAGCCCCACCTGAGACCCCCCACCCACATCCTGCCCTGGTCCAGGAGCTCTATTTAAGCTCAGCCTAGGGCATCTAGTCTTACTCTGAGTTGTGTTGTGGCTTGTCTCTGTCTCAGCTGTAGCTATCCTGATTTCTGGTCCCTGCTGCTCTGAACTGTAACCTGTGTACTGACCCTGGGCTTGACCTGCAGATTGACTTCATGGCTTGGCTTTGAACCTGTCACCTTGCTGTGAACTTGGTGCTTGATCTGGAATTGTGGTTGAACCTGACCACTCTCCTCCTGCTGTACTGCTCAGGTAACATGGGATGGGCACTGGGCAGCCAGGGTCTTACCCTGGCCTGGTGTTATCCCCTTAGCTCCCTAGACATCCCCCATGAGCAAGGGGAGCAGGCATCCATTTCATTTCTGAAGATCTCTGCTTGTAAAGCTGACAAGCAGATGGAAATGTGCTAGTGCCAAGGGTGAGGAACAACTCTGCAGTTGGCTGTCCCTAAAATATCAATGAGATGAGAAGGTGCTGGGGGACCTAAAGCAGTGAAGAAGCAGTTAGAGAGCAAATCCATATCAGAGAAAGCTCCAGAGATGAGAAATAAGAATGGTAAAATGGGGACTGAGTTGAGGCTGCTGAGAAATCCTCCACAGGGAGTGGGGCTGGGGTTATCCAAATACCCAGAGTGCTTGGTGCCCATGGAGTAGGTGGGTGCCTGTGGGCAGGGCAGGGCCAGCGCAGCACTCCAGGTCTTGGAGCACCCCCATGAGCAGCAGCACTTGGCCCAAGTGGGGATGCACAACCCCCTCCACTTCTCCCCTTGCTGTTGGTGTTCCCACCCCTTGCTCTCCCACTGTTGTACAGGGGATGGAGCTGGATGCACAGGGGTCCTGCTCTCTGCAGGGATCAGTAGCTCAGGGTCTGAGGCCCAGAAGATGCTTAGAGTGGGCAGCTGGGCCCTCAGTTAAGGGGTCATCTGTGGCATGCTTATTTTCCTGCTCTCCTCTATTTTACCATTTGTGAATTAGGTGTTTTCCCTGTTTCTGCTGGGTCTCCTTCCTAGCATCCCCACAGAGTGATGCTGTTCATCTGCCAAGGGTGTTTGGCAACCAGGGCTCACTGGTGTATGCAGAGATTTATGTGCTTCCCTGCCTTTCTCTTTGCACCTTCCCATGGTGGGACGTTGTTCTTGCTGACCCTCTGTGCCCCATAAAGCATGAAAGCGTGCTGATGCTCGAGGTTGGACCCCAGGAAGGGAGGATGATTTAGTTGTTAAGTAAAGCCAGTTTTGGGACACTGCACCGGCATGCTTGCCAAGAACAGAGGCAGGAGGTCCAAGTCGCCTGCACAGGGCTCCTTGCGATGATGCTGAGGATGAGGGACACTGCCTACAGAGCCCTCAGGCTGATTTGGGGTTTATGTCCCCTTCAGGAGCTTTTTGTCCCTGTCCTAGCCCACGTGTGAGTCAATCCAGTCCCTTCCTTTGCTTCTCAACCTTGCATGGAGCAGCACTGGGTGTGAGGCAGACCACCATTGGAACCCAGGCAGGGTGATGGGGGCAGTGGGAAACTTCCTGCTCTTGGAAAAAGCGATGTAGGATTTTTTTGATGTCCCAGTGAGCAGCCTTGCAGGGGCTGAGCTGAGAGATGGGAAGACCAGCAGCACGGCAGCTCCTCCGGCAGCCCTGGGAGTGGTGCTGGTGGTAACCCAGAGGGAGAAACAGCTCCTCGCTGCAGGGCTGCGCTTTTATTTGTCTGTTTTCTCATTAAAGTATAACAACTTCTCCGGTATTGCTTGCGGGCAATGGCAAAGAGCCCGTGCCCCCCGTGCCTGGCTCCTCCATGTTGGGCAGGGTGTGCATGCGTGAGCTGCATGCTCCCTGCTGCCGCGGCTCTGGTGTGCACGCTTAAAGGAGGAACAAGGTGACTTAAAAAGCGGCAATAGTCCCAAAATGCTGGCTGGCTGTGGCACAGAGCTGAGAGCAGTGCGGGAGAGTGGATGTGGGGTCCCCTAAAACTTGGGCCTGCTGCCTGCCCCATAGGGGGCTGCTGCCTGCCCCCACCCTCAACCCTATAGAGGCCCCGCCGCCGGCCCCGCCCCTCCCGGCCGGCGGCGGCAGGACCCTGGACAGCGGCGGCGGCGGCCGCTCTCGCGATATCTCGAGGCCGCCCATAGCCGGGCTGGCGCCGCTGCCGCAGTCTCGCGAGAACGCGGCCGCTGCGGCAGGAGCAGCGCCGGGCGGGCGGGCGGCCGCCGCCACCCGCCGCGGGACGGGACAGGCCACGCCACGCCGTGCGGGTGAGTCCCGGGGCCGTGGGGCGGGAAGTCTTCCTCGGGGGGGAGCGCTCGGATGCTTCCCCGAGGGGGGCGACCGCCCCCCCTCTCCCCCGCGGGACCCCACTGTGGGGGGGGGTGCGCAACGTGGAGGCGCCCACAGGGCCACCCGCACCTGTGTGGGTGCGTTCCCCGCCGGGGGCCCGAGCCTGGGGCAGGCCGCTGCTGGGAGGTCAGCGCCCGGCTGTGTGTGTGTGTGTGGGGGGGGTGTATGCGTGGGGTACGCGGCCCTCCGCCCGTGGAAACCCATGGGCAGCAATCCCCGTCGGCGCCGAGCCCTGCTTGCCCTCCCCGAGCATCGCACCGGAGGAGCTGGTGCTCCAGGTACCTGGAGGGGATGTTGGGGTTTCTCCTTGGTGCGATCACCCGTGTGGTGCATTGCAAAAGGGAGTGTGTGTCTGTGTCCCCCTCCCCCAATTTTGCAAAAGCACCTCCTGTTTGTTTGCAGCAGTGGGGCAGGCGTCGGGCTGGGGGGCATGCCCGGCCACCTGTCCCCGCTCCCGGCACACGTGCGTGGGGGCCGCGTCGCCGAGGTGCTGCCTGGGGACACGTCAGCCGTGCAGGCAGGCAGCTCGTATTTATAGCGCAGGGAGGATGGAGCCGGCCGTGGGCCGTCGATGCTGGCAGATGGCACGCCAGCGAGCTGTGGGGGTTTGCTGTGCCTGGCTGGTGGTTTTGGTGCTGGGTGATGGCTGTAGCAGGGGGGCTGCCCTGTGAGAAACCCCCACCCCCCAAATCCTCCGGATGCCAAAGCGCTGGGCCCTGTGTTGTGAGAAATGTGTTCAGTGCTGCCATTCCTCTACCTGAGATGGCCTGGGAGAGGGCAAAACCTGCAGGCAGCACCCGGCAGAGCCGTGCAGGCAGGCTGGGGATATGCAGAGTGGCCCTCTTCAGCCTTATGTTTAAAACCTCAACTTTTCATTTTTGCTTAATTTTCGCTGCTGGGACAGGGCTGAGCATGGCAGGGTCCTGGGATGCCAAGCTCCCCATTCTCCCACTTGCAAGCTACCGCACAAGGTACGAAATGACATGAGTAATCCTTAAGCCGGCACTCAAGTGACTCATTAGTGACAATCACCACTGATTTATTTTATTTTTTTCCAGCTGATATTTTCAGCTGATTTCCCTGCTCCATTTTGGCCTAGTTTCTGCCTTGGGCTTGAAGAGATGGGAGCTGTGATGCCATCGGGAAGCAGCCAGGTAGTTCCCTGTGCTGGAGCTCTTTGGAAAAACAAAATTTAAAAAAAAAAAAAAAAGTTTTGGGCTGTGTAATGAACTTGAGGATTTCAAACTGCCTGCAGCTGCCTCTGGTGGGGCTGCATCCCTCCTGCCCAGCCTGGCCCCTCTTCCAGGGCTGGATGTAGGTCAGTCAGGAGTGGGAGGTTCAGCCTGTGCCCTGCCCCACATCGCTGGATCTTCTCTTAATCTTCAGCCTTAACCAGTGCATCAGCCTTAACCGGTGCATCAGCCTCGGGCCGTTGGAGCCAGGATTTATTCTGCTGCCAGCCAGGTGCCGGCAGTAAGCCTGGACCTGTGAATACTGGAGAGAAGAGTGCATAAATAAAGCAAAGTGCCCTGTCCTTGAGCTATTTTGGAGCAGTGGGAAAGTGAAGGCTCTTCGGAGAGGTGCCTGACCGCTTCACATTGCTTTTTTCCTCTCGTTTTCCTCCAGCTTTGGTAAAGCTCCCAGGTTTTTTCCCAACTTCTCCTGTGGAACGGAGAGGCTGAGCACGTGCCAGCATGGCAGGTATGGGGTGTGTGTGTGTGCGTGTCTCTGCTGGGGCTGTTCCTTGCCCCGAAGCCCCTCTGGGGCTTTACTGGCCACAATGTCACCTTCTTAGTCCCCAGTGGGGTTGCGGGGTGTCGACACTTGCAGGATCCATGTGGCCAGCAAGGACTAAACTTGTCTTGATGCTCGTGGGTGGGTCATTGGTGGTTACAAGGGGAAATCCTTAATTCCTGTGTGAAACTCCTCAATTCTTGGGCCTGAACGAGACTAATTAAGGAGACTCTTGATTTACATTCAGCTCCGTGCAGTGCCCAATGCTGGTGTAACTTTTTATTGCAGAAAAAGTGAACAACTTCCCTCCCCTGCCGAGGTTCATCCCCTTGAAGCCATGCTTCTACCAGGACTTCGATGCGGAGATCCCGCCGCAGCATCGTACCATGGCCAAGCGGCTTTACTACCTTTGGATGCGTGAGTCACTGGGCAGGGAAGGGCTTGGGTGGATTTGTGTTTGTGTTTTCGTCTCCAAATGCTGCTCTTCTGGAAGGCACCAGTTGAAAGAGCAGAGCAAGATCAGGGGAAGTCCTTCTGCTCCTCCAGGCCAGGTGTCTCCTGTTGAAATCCATTGGGGATGGGCTGGGGGCTGCAGTATCCCATGGGTTTCAGCCCTTCCAGCCTCCAGGCTGGAGGTGCAGAGCTGGCTTGGTGTCTTAGGGCCATCGGTGGTAACCTTGATGTCCTGCTGGAGCCCACTGTGAGGAGAGGATGGCTCAGCACCCGTGTCACCCTGCCGAAGGATTTACTCCCCTCTTCATCCTGCTTCTTTGGCAGCTGAGCTGGGGTAGGGCTTTCTGTGCCACCCTGAGCCCTTTGTCAGCGGCCCCAGGCCGAGATGCTGCTTGGACTGGAGGGCCAGGGTGCCTGCTCCCTGAAACAGGGGAGGCTGGGGGCTTCTCCCAAAGCCAGGTCTTGCCTGTTCCTCTTGCATGCCTCTGCGTGCTGTGCTGTGCTAACAGAGCTGTCACTGTCTTCTAACTCTTAAAACCAGCCTGGATCTCTCTTTGTCACCAGCCCCAGGTGAGGAGAAGAGCCAGCGGGACAGATCACACCCTGACATACGTGGAAATGCACGTGTGCAGCGCAGGGCAAGCTAGCACCATTGTTTTCTTTCTTTTTTAAAATAACTTAGTTCCTTAATCAAGTGTTTTCCCTGAACTTTGGAAGCATCAGTGCCCAGGGAGTGCCTTGTGCTTCAGGGGCAGGTTGTGAGGAGCTGAGCTGGCACCGGAGAGGCTGGGTGTTTCTGCTTTCGGCAGGGCGCCAGGCTGGCACCCCCGGGGCGATACCTTGCTCCTGCTTTTGGGCACCACTTCCCATTGGGAAGGTGACCCTGGGGTAACTTGCCCCATCATGTCGGGAGGGTTAGCATGGCTTTTCTATGAAGGGGGAGGGCAAAAAAAAGCTGTGGTTCTCTGGAGAAGCTGTCTTGGGGGTCTTAAATTCCCTCCCCATCTCAATCTGGCTGTTCCTGCTCTGTGTAATTTAACAGAGCACCAGCTCTCTGAACCTGTCTCTGTTGTTTTCTGTCTCTGGAGCTCCCCTCTGGATCATTTTCTCCCCAACTCCCCCGCAAACACCCAGCCAGATGCAAGCACAGAGAGGCTGAAAGGTCCCCTCAGTGTCCTTAGAGGGCTTTAGGAAGCAGCGAGAGCCTGGTCAGCCCGGCCAACTGAGCTCCCTTTCTCACCAGCTGCAGCTCTCTTGCGGGTGGCAGTGGGAGGGTTTTAATTCTCGTCGGAATAATGAATCATTCTCAAAAATCGGAGGCGTCAGAATGCAGATAAGCCTTCTCTGCTTTGTCCTGTGTCTGCTATGCTGGGCTTCATAGCAGTGGCCCTTGTATTGCTTAAGCCAGAGCAGGGGTGGGAGAAGCAAACACCACCCCCTGCCCCGAACTGGCAAGTCAGGGGCCAGGAGTTCAGGACTTCAGTGCTCAGCTCGGGGGGTGTTAGCTCGGGGAACTCTTGCACAACTCTTCAGTGGAACTGTAGCTGGAGGCAAGTGAAAAAGCTTTGCTTTGATTCCTCCAGTTTCCTTCTGTTGGTGGAAATGTGCCCCAGCTCACCAGCAGCAGGAGGATATGGCTCTGCCCCATTGCCCAGCCCTGGACTTGCTGAAGATGTTACAACTCTGAGTGATATATTTTTTATTTTTTCCCTCCTGCTCCTCAACTGAGATTAGGTCCCCTTTGCCCAAGCCAGCCTGGGGATGCTCCCTGCACTCAGCCAGCTTAATTTAAGTGAAATTAAGAGAAATCCAGCTAGAGTAATGCATAGCTGGCCAAACCCTCTGGAGGTCAGCCCTGCACGGGCATCCCTGGGGTCAGGGTCTCTCACATCGCACTGACATCCTTGTGTACACGCTACTGTGCTCCCTCTGTGTGTGTGTGTGTGTTTGCAGTGAACAGCATCACCTTGGCGGTGAATCTCGTTGGCTGCCTCGCATGGCTCATTGGAGGCGGTGGAGCTGTTAATTTTGGACTGGCAATTCTCTGGCTCATTCTCTTTACGCCCTGCTCCTATGTCTGCTGGTTTAGACCTATTTACAAAGCTTTCAAGTAAGTGGTCACCCCTGAGCCTGGCTTCTCATGGTCTTTTTTTTTTTCCTGTTTTGTTTTGTTTTCCTTCCTAAATGGTTACTGCTTAGCTTGGGGCATTGCCTGAATATTTGGGGGAGTTTCTGCTCCTTCTGTCCAGCCCTTTAGCTTTACTTCCTAACCTTCAAAGCAAGGGCGTTTGGGATTTCCCAAAGGCCAAAACCCCAACCAGGTGATATAAAGACACCCTATGTGTGCCCCTGCGCAGTCTCAGGGGGAGTGGTGAGGATGCAGTTGGGGCACCAATTTTTCTCTACTGCCCATCCTTGAGGCTTCTTTTATATTTTTCCACGAGGTGCTTCTGTTGATTATCTGTGCTGCTGAGGTCAATCCCCAGTGCAGGATCCCCAAATCTAGAAAACTGGGGGGGGTGTATTTCTTCCCCATGCAGGAAGGTGGAGTCTGATGGTGGGGTGGTGTGAGCCGAGAGCCGTGTCTGGACACGGATGCCCTCCTGCCTGATGTGCAGAGCTGGCCAGGCTGTGGGGAGGGTCCGATACCCCATGGTTTCCCCAGGTGCCCCTTCACCACCTTCAGCCTCTTGCAGTTTCTCTCTTGCCTATTGTTTTGCACTGGTGCCTGCTGTTTTGCAGGCAGCTCCGCTTCTCACCACCCTCTTGCTAAATCACAGCTGCTTCTGCCCCAAAAGTGTCTGAGACGTGGGAGCATCTCCCTTCCCATGCAGTGCAGCAGGGATGGAGGTGTAGGGAGTGACTGAGCCTTCTCTTGCAGGACAGACAGTTCCTTCAGCTTCATGGCCTTCTTCTTCACCTTCATGGCCCAGCTGGTGATCAGCATTATCCAGGCAGTGGGAATCCCTGGCTGGGGCGTCTGGTAAGGAAGACACTGCTCTAGTGTTGGGTGCAAGGACAAGTTGAGCTGGTGGCTGTGGCCTCTTGGTGTTTTAACATCCCGGGTGCTTCAGAAGCTTTTCTCCTTGGTGAAGAGGGTTGGAAGAGCTGGGAGGGCTGCAGGGGTGGGATGCTGGCAGGCCACGGTGTGCAGAGCCAGCTGGGAAAAGCCCCAGGTTGCTGAACGGTTGTTTCCATCTCCTTGCAGCGGCTGGATTGCAGCGATTTCCTTCTTTGGGACCAATGTGGGGTCGGCCGTGGTGATGCTGATCCCCACCGTCCTGTTCACAGGGATGGCGGTCTTCTCCTTCATCGCTCTCACTATGGTACGGGAGTGCCGTGTTGCGTCAGGGGAGCCCTCGCCGCTACCCTTGGAGGGTCAGCATGAGCTGCAGTTGCTCAACACCTCTGGATTTTCTCTTTCCAACCTGCTACAGGTGCACAAGTTTTACCGGGGGAGCGGGGGAAGCTTCAGCAAAGCCCAGGAGGAGTGGACCACGGGGGCGTGGAAGAACCCCCATGTCCAGCAGGCAGCACAGAGTGCGGCGATGGGGGCGGCGCAGGGGGCCATGATGCAGCATGAGACTCAGTACTCGGCCACCCCGAACTACACCTACTCCAACGAGATGTGAGCAGCAGGACTGTCCTCAGGCGAAAGAAAGATCTGGGGGGGAAGGGGAGGAGGAGGATGGCCGAGCTGAGTTTCTGCAGCTATTTCAGAAAGCCGGAGTGTACTGCATCAGTTCTTTTCCCGTCCTTTGTAACAAAATAATTTTGGATTTTTTCTTTTTTTTTTCCTTTCCCCCTGTTCTTGTCTTTAGCTCTTCTTTTTTCTCTTTTATTTTTAATTTTGAAGAGGGCGTGAGTTGACCTGCAGGGCTCTTGTGCGTGGTAGTAAGTGTACATTCACGTGTCTTCTTTTTCCCTGTGAAATAGTGTATGGTGGTGGTTTTTTAATTATTGTGGTGATAGGTGTACATTAGAACCACAAAAGCACCCCCCCTGCACCCCACACAAAAGGGAAAGATAAAAATAGCAACCAGCACCCATCTCCCCTCTTGGAATAAGGTTTCTGATGTGTGTGAGTTTTCTCTTTCAGTTGGTAGCATCCAGCCACTTGCCTCTGTCTTAGCAAGGGCAAGCAATCCTGGGAATTCTCCCTTTTATTTTGCTTTTTAACTAGCAGGTGGCTGGCTGATTTAGCATTTAAAAAGGGGGGGGGGGAAAGAGGAAACGGGGGGGGGGGGGGGGAAGAAACCCTAAATCCTGCTGTTGATATGCTGGAAGCCAAGAGATTCTTAATCTTACACCCTGGCTCAGGATCTACAACTTTTCTCAGTGTGTGGTGGTGTAAATGTTTTGATGTGGAAGACCAGTATTCCTGCGTGACTGTGGGCAGGAGCCCCAGCGCGCTGTGTGTGTGTTGGGGAGCGAAGACAGGTTTTCTATGGGGGGTACGACTGTCCCGTTCCAGATTCCGCATCCTGAGTCTGCTGTTTTGTTGTTGTGTTGTTTTTGTTTTTTTTTTTTAAAAAAAGGCTTCTATTTTTGAAAAGCAGCTATAAAATTGGCAGAACGTTTCTTGGAGGACCTATTCTTGCATAAGGCTCTGGGTCAAATCTTGCCACCCTATATGTCAAGCACATACAACCAGCCTCGCTGACCATGTAAATAGCGAGGCCAAGATTTGTCCCTGTTGGCTTTTGAGGCGTGAGCTCATTTAAGGATTTTTAGGAAACCTCCAGGCTGGGGGGGAGGATTCCTGCTCACTTGTGCTTCTGAACAGTGTGGTGAAACACAGCCATGTATTTTCCTAGTGCAGAGATCGCTGCTCCTGTCAGCCCTGAATCCCTGCCCAGTTAGGGGAGGTAAGGCTTTAGATAATGATCTTGCACTTATTAAATCATTTTTATCATTTAAATAATTTTGTGGGAGGCAGCTGAGCTCAGACTTAAGACTTGGGCTGTGGCAGCTGGGAAAGGTGACTGGCAGACCCTGGAAAAGATTGGTTCATAAATGGGAGCTGATGGATGCTGCGGGGCAGGAATAGGGAAAGCTCCTTCTCCAAGATGCTTTTCAGACTCTAAATCCACTTTAAACATGCCAAATTTCTCTCCAAGTCCTAGAAAAGCAGCCCAAACGGAATCTGCTCCAGCCCCTTGGCTCTTGGCAGGAGATACTTATCTCCTGCCCACTGCAGGGAATGAGCTCGGCATGCCACTGCTCGTCCCCACAGCCAGCCAGAGCCCTGTGAGTCCCCAGCTCCTCGTCCCCTGATGCCTCTGGCTGTCCGGTGACAGTCTGCAACTCCTACCCACCAGAGTCACCCCAAAGAGGAACTTCTCTTTGCCAGAAAAGCACCCCTAGAATAGTTTCCTTTTTTAAGGGTGTCACTTCAGTCATTTCACAGTAGGCAGTTATCTCTTGACAAGACTAAAATGCAGCTAATGATAAAATGCCTGTGTGTGTGTGCGTATAGATGTATAAAATATAAGGAGAAAAGTAATCCTTTGCTGAGCCTATTATGTACTTAATCAGGTTTAAATATTGTGCAATTCATTTATAGCTAGCCTAAAACTTACTATGCCAAATCACATGCTCTGTCATCCGTGTCTGAGAAACGATGGATTAAGTGACTTCACCTTTTGCATTTACAATCCAGATGCATAAATAATAACTGTAACAAGCTGTCACTAACAGACATTGCTTCAGCATCTAACCCTCCTCTCTGGCGTGTCTCCTGGGTGTGTGAGTGCTGGCCACTGAAATGTGCCCTTGTGCCTCCTGCCTGCCTGGCTGGGCAGGGTACCATACCCTTGCTCTCGCTGTGCTTATTTTTAGTCTGCTGCAGCTTTTTGGTGGGGGTTGCCTTGGTTGTGGAACTCGTGGGGTGGGAGAGCTGCTGCTGGATGTTTCTGTGGCTGGGTGAGGAGGCAGCTCTGGGTGACAACACCCCGGGAGGGGTTGGGGACCACCCATCCCGGCTCTGTCCTGCTTCAGTCCTCCAGCCTGCTTTTCTCCCTGCCAGCTCTCTGCGGCTGCCCCGAATCCTGTAGGAAAGGTTCGGCTCCTGGTCTGTAACCCCTCCCGGGGCTCATCTGCCCCTGGGAGCTGCCTGCTGCCTCTTGCGGGGACCCAGGAGCAGCCGGTGGCCCTGCGCCCCTCGGGTGCTCTCCTTTTGCCCCTACACTCCAGCTTTTTTTCCCCCTTGTTGCCCTCCACCATCTCTTAACACCGCGCTATGAGCGAGGATCCTCATTTAATGCAGCGCTCGGAGAAGCTAGAACCCACCGGCCTGCCCTTGCGGGGATGCCTGACGTGGGCGCTCTTCCCTCCCTCCCGCCGCTGTGGGGTGGGTGCTACCGGGGTGCTGAGGGGCGCAAACACCCCCGATGCCGAGGCCTGCCCGCTCCTCTCGGGCTGCCTGTGAGCGCCTGAGGCGCCGGCAGCGGAGCCAAACGCAGCGCTCCGGGGACTGGCGGTGCCTGCGGGGGTGGCGGTGCGGGCCCCGGGGGTGTGTGTGTGTGTGTGTGAGGGGCGGGGGGCACAGGGGCATCCTGCGGTGGCCGTGCCCCTGCCGTGTTTGTGGCGCGCATGCACATCGCGCACCAATCAGCGTGGGGCGGGGAGGTGACGTCACGCCTCCCAGCGTGCCCTTCGCCTTCCGGGGCGCGGCGGGGTCGCGCTCCCGTTGCCGGGCGACGGTGGGCGGCGAGGCGAGGCGAGGCGGGGCGGGAGGAGTAGGCCTCGGCGGGAGCAGGCCGTGGCCCGGCCCCTGCCGTCGCCCGGTCGCTCAGGGGCTTATCGCTCTCCTGACCGTGCTCCGTCGTGCCCCGACCGGTATATAAGCGTTGTTTGCTTATGTTTGGGAACTCTCTGGGGTTTCTCGGTTCTGTTCTTCACCTCAGCGGCCTTCTGAAGCTGTTTGCAGCGTAACCGCGGAGTTAAAACGCGAACAAAATAACTGAGCAGGCCTGTAAGCTGCTTGCTTTCTAATGGCTTCCTAGCTGCAAACCCCGAGCCGGGTTTGGGTAAGAGGAAAGCACAGCCTGGAACACTGCACTTTTTTTTTATTGCTAATAGCCCCGTTTGAAAGCTGCCTGTTTAAAAATTACGCCTTATTCTCCAGGCTCTTGAGATACGGATGCTTTGGCAAATTAATTTAGTAATTGTAAGGGAAGTGGGTGTTCTCCTTGCTGTGACAGTGTTAATTTTAATTAAGTATAGATAAACATGAAAAGTGTTGCAGCAGTGTTGAAATTGCCTAGCCAGTGTGCATGCTGGATTTCCTCTCCTTTAATTACTCTTGCTAGTCGGTGCCTAGAAGCTTAAGCTGACAACGTTCTCCTCTCTGAGCAATTTTTTATAAACGCACTGAGAAACCTCCCAGACTGAGTTAAACTTACTAATGTAACAAAGAGCACGTGGAAAAAAGACGGTGGTGTTGTTGTGTTGCAGCTGATGGGTATGAGGGGGTTAGAGAGGACGTTTGCGCTCGTGCCCGTTGGTGGTGGAACCCAGCATGTGACCCCCGCGCTGGCGTGATCAGCATCGCCCAGCAAAGGGTCCAAAGTTAACCCCACTGCTGGATCATCCCAAGGAGTGACCGAAGGGGTGAATTCCTCTCACCCCAGACCCCTCGCTCCAGCATCCAAGCTGCTACTGATGGTAAGGGCAGGGTACACATCTTGTTCTTCCTTTTTGCTCTACCCAAAATGCTTCCAAGTCACTTTCTCCAAATAACGCAGATGTTGGTAACATTGAACAAACTTTACTGAACCCCAGAGTGATGTCTTCGCTAGAAACATGTCTTCCAGACGTTTTTTAAGAAGTGGGTTTGTTCTTTGCTAATTACTACATTAAGCGGAGATGCACATGGCGGTTCTGTGGAGGAACACTCTTCCTCACTGAAAGAGTTGTTTGTGACTTATCAGTGTGGCAGCAGTGCCGAGAAGCTGGGAGGAGGCGGGAGACCCGAGATAAAGTCTTCGGAAGCGGCCGCCTTAGCCTGCCAATGGCTTTGCTCGAGCAGTTCTGACTTTCATGTCCCCGAGAAGGTGTTTTCACTCGGCGGCTGTTATCCTCTGCCCCTTCTTGGCCATTTTGATTTTCTCCCCATCTGCTAGAGAGTCATTTCGATCACCGCTGTAAATACATAGCGATGCAATAGGAAGGAAGATGATAATGCTTGCCTGGGGAGGGGGGAGGGGAAGGTGGCAAATTTTTAATGATTAAACTGCCTCCCTGTATTTATTACTCATTAGAGAGCGTGAAGGGAGACTGACTCAGATGGGGGTTGCGTGTCTTCCCAGTGGTCAGCTTGAAAGGTGCATTTATTATAAATTCTGGACTGTGTTCAACGCCTCAGGGTGTGTCTTTTGTTCTGGGGACCTTGGGCTTCACCAGAACACTTTTTTGGCCTCCCCGTGCAGGTTTTAGCGTTCTGTTTGCCTGTATCTGAGAGAAAATTGTAATTAAATGGGCAGAGTAGGCTACTGCTATGCTTAAAGGTCCGGGCTTAAATCTGGGCTCTCGGAAATCCACTGGTGTTGGAGCCCTGCTGTGCTAGCCTGGGTCAGAGGCACCGTTAGTCACATGGCTTTGTGTTTCTGTCCTTGTAGAGTTTGCTCGGAACATGGAGACCTCACCACCAGAACCAGAGTTCCCTGCAGAAAAGAGCTCATCTGTGCCGCAGAAAAAATCCCATATCCTGGTGGGTGTAACTGGAAGTGTGGCTGCCTTGAAGCTGCCTCTCCTCATTGCTGAACTGCTGAAAATCCCTGGGGTGAGTAAATCTATTGGTAGAAGTCTTGTAAAGTTGGCGTTATCCCGTTTCTCCTTTCAAGGAGAGATTATGTGGCTTCTGTTGAAATGGAAAGTTCTTGCTGGCTTTCAGCCCTTTGGTTTGAAAATTTGTTGGAGGAGGGATCCTCCTGTTTTTAAAAATCAATTAATACTTTTTCCTATCATTTCATACTTCTTTATACCCAAGAGTTAGCTTGAAGTTGGGTTTTAAGGCTGTCGCGGATGGAGTGAGAGAGAAGTTGTACCAGGGGAGGTTTAGATTGGACACTAGGAAAAATTTCTTCAATGAAAGAGTTGTTAAGTGTTAAAGAATTTCACCAGACTCTGGGTATCTTTAGGTTTGCCTTTATTAACAACTCTGAGTTGGGCCATCACCTCAGTGTGTGGCAACTAAGTATTACAACTATCATCTTATATATGCTTCCAACACAATTACATAATAGATAAAGTTCACCGTAAGTTTTCACTATGTTATCAATTCTTCATTCTTCTAAAAGTCCATTAATTTCCATCGGTCAACGTGTTCTGTCTCAGTTCTGCTTCTTGATCTTAGAATCCATTGGTCCATCTCGAAGGATCTTGGAATCCAACCATGGAGGGGGCTATACAGTAGGCAAATGAGCAGTACAGCATAGTCTTGTCTTGGAATTGTTTACACACCTGTGGTTAAACAGCTGTAAGCACCTTATCATTAATCCTATTCCTATAGAATAGCTATTGATTCTTTGAAGTCTGTAATCCTATAGTTCCAATTCTCTTTTTTTTAACATAAGCATTGGAAGGGGCTGCCCAGGGGAGTGGTTGAGTCCCCATACCTGGGGGTATTTAGAAGCCGGGCAGACGAGGTGCTTAGAGACAGTGTTTAGTGGTGGGATGGCAGGGTTAGGATAACGGTTGAGCTTGGTGGTCTTAAAGGGCTTTTCCAACCTCAACGATTCTATGATAATGCAACAAACAGCCTTCTATCGCCATTTACCATTTACCCTTTTTGCTGAAGCAGACGTAAACCAACTGTTTTCTGTTGGTGTACC
Source organism: Gorsachius goisagi (assembly GCA_018403395.1). Taxonomy (NCBI): domain Eukaryota; kingdom Metazoa; phylum Chordata; class Aves; order Pelecaniformes; family Ardeidae; genus Gorsachius; species Gorsachius goisagi. The sequence goes on from BOSO01002552.1 coordinate 25,280, forward strand.
CTCGGGGAGGGGCAGCGCATCCAGAATGGGTTAAGGTTTACAAGGTTGCTGTACTGCTAAAGGCTCTGTGTTTATGGGCATCTGCAATTTGGAAACTTAGCGTATCTGTTACTTAATTGCGTATTTTCTGCACCTCCTGGTAGGTAGGTGTACCATTTTCTGATAGTGGGGTTTTGTGCGACTCCTTCTGGGGGAGCAGTCCTTTTTAGGATTGCTTCTAGTAAATTTAATGGTCCTCTAGTTTGCACAGCCTGTCCCTGATGTATTTTCTCAACTCGTTTAACTGCTTGGACTAAAGATAAAAGTCCCTTTTCTCATTCAGGAGTATTGTTCTGTTTCTTTAAATGCGGTTGAGTGAAACAGTAAAGCTCTTTTGGCCCATGGGGGCCAGTATGGAATAGTGTGTTTGGTGAAACCCCCTTTGGCTGTAACAGGATTGTGGGGGTGTACTGGTCCCAGTGACTGGTATGTTTTTAATTCTTCAGTTAAGAGTTTTGGCTGCCTCTTCATGTCCTGATTTCCACTCCAGGGTTTGCCTTTCCATAAGAGTGAGTATAGTGGGCGGAAAATGATAGAAAATCCAGGTACGTGCTTCCTCCAGTGTCCTAAAGTTCCCATTATTTGCTGTAACTCCTTCATGGCATTTGCAGCTCTTCTTTTTCTTAAGGTATGTGGAAGAATCACTACACTGCTTGCTATCCTCCAAGTACCTAAAAATTTTACTTCTTTACTTGATCCTTGACATTTTCCGGGTGGAATCTCAATTTCTCCTTTATTTAGTGCTTGCCATGCTGCTGCTGCCGCTTCCCCCGCCTTCTCGGGGAAGTTCCTCCAATGAGAATATCATCTATAGATTGGTACAGCTTCACTTCTTGGGGGAGTGAGACTGTCTGTAAAAGTTCAGCAAGAGCGGCGTGAGCGATTGTGGGTGAATGTTTATACCCCTGTGGAAGTCTGTTAAAGGTGTATTGTATCCCCTCCCAAGTGAAAGCAAACTTCTCTTTATCCTCCTCCTTTAAGGGAACCATAAAGAACATATCCTTTACATCTAGCGCTGCCATCCAGGGGTGCGCAGCTGCTTGCAAAGTAGCTGTCAAGTTTGCAATGTTTGGAGAGAATTTGTCATTTCTCCCTATCAGCTGTGACTTCAGAAATTCCATTTCATGCCACAGCAGAGATCAGATATTGTAGTAGGTCAGTGATTTTTGACTCGGGGAAGGCAGGGGCTGTGAGAAGTGCCCACACTGGAGCCCTCTGATTTCTATCGGGGTTGGGACCAATGTTTGAGCTGAAGGCCCACACGCTGCTGTTTGGCAGGCGCCAGGTTCATCTGTTTAAAACCTCAAAACCTAAAATATTTTCATGATGAGCTTTAATTGCAAAGCAAGTAGTCAACATGCGCTTCTTGCCCAGCAGCCATAAATTGACCTTGGTGGTTTGACACTCAACACTTGCTCTTTGCCCTCTGGATCATACACCCAGTTTCTCACCATCTTGTGTTAATAGTGAAATTTGTGTTCCTGTATCTATTAAAAATTTCACCAATTGTCCTTGAGGACAAACTGGAATTAAAATGTATGGGCCATCATCACTTACCCATTGATAAGCCTCCACTTCCCGGACAGGCAGGCCCAATTGCCTTCCTGGCACTACCTGTTTTTTCTCATGTCCTGCAATTCCTCCCTAAGGGGGGAGGAAAGAGTTGTCTCCCTTTTGGGGGAGTGGTGCCAGAGGAGTTAAAATACTGCTCCTTCCTTTCACCCTTACCTCGTTTCTGGAATGCTTCAATCAGACTCAAGATAATGCCAAGTAGGCTGACCTTTCATCTCTCTCTGGGCATGCCCTGGGCTAGTGCATTCCTCATTTGCAGCTCTTCAGTTGCTTGCCAGCTGTTTCGAGCCTGTTATTCTGGGAAGTTAGGACTCTGATTCGCTCCCTGCCTCCGTAAATACTGGGTGATACTATTTGCCATCCTGCCCACTATGCCAATTTATTGCAGATGGCATGAGAGAGAAGGAAAAATGTACTTTATTGATATAAACCAGTGAGTTAACAAGATTCAATAGTAAATGTGATGGTCGTTTAACAAGGTTCGATGGCAAGATACGCTTGGTTATTTGCTGTACAGGGGACAAAACTGTCAGGGAAACCATCCCGTTGAGTCCTGAGGGTGAGGGAGGACCCCCTTGCTTTCTGAACTCCTTCTCAGAGAGGAGCCTAGGTGCAGCTGGATCCAACCCCAGTCCCAGACTTGGTCAACGGTTTATGTCTAAAGGGTTATATATGCACAATCAACCCTTTACGTCACTCAGCTAAGATTTCAAAGTTTAGCATGCTGTTAGTCACTTACCGAGGATCTGTTGGGGTAAGGAATCTCTCAGCCTGGAGCAGTAACCCTGCTCACGGGGAGATCGGAGCACTCGAAGGGCCCTGGGCTGTCCACTATATATGGAGTAAGACAATTGCCTTCTAGTCATCTTTGCATACCAGCAAGACATCTGTGTCCCTGCCCCAGACAGCTCTTGGCTACTGAGTTTCCATCTGTCCCCAAAGCCCAGCACACCCTGGCTGCAGCCATCACCACCCCCACTGGTGGTTAGTTCAGCTTGCTTCATTTTCTCAAAAATGATTGAGTAGGTCCTTGCTGTGTTTTGAGTTTGTTTTTTTTTTCCTGGAATATGTCCTTGTCAGTCAAATTATCAGATACGGCTACAGACACAGGTAGATGCTTTCCAGAACTTGAAATCTCTAATTAGGACTTCACAGTTTTCCATAAGTGAGTTGTGGAGTTTTCAAAAATGGATACTGCTGTCTGACCAACGAAGGGAACCCAGATCTTCTAAAAACAGAAATAGAAAATACAAGCTACTACATGTGTCTCTGCATTAATTATTATTTTTTTTTAAAACTAGTTTATTGTCTGGAGTAACGGAGGTGTCCAGCAGAGGCCACTAGCGGCTAGAATAAGGGAGGAAAATGTGCTAACTTTTGCTGTAGAATAAAATTAGAGGACAACATGGAAAACCTTTAGCTTTTAAGAAACAAAGCAAATGATTTGGAGCAGTGAAATGAAAGAGTGGCAGGAGCAAGAGGGTGCATTTACATATCCAGATGTATTTGTTAGATTGCTTAATGAGTATCCTTTTGGATGACTTAGGAGGCTTTACCTGTAGATACATCAACACAGTCAGAAGAGGTGCAATCCCCAAGTAACTCTGAAGTATCTGGTTGATGCAGATATCCAAGCTGGAAAGGGTACTGAAGATGTGGTGAGCTGTTGGGCACCTGTTCTGCCGGTGGGGTTGGCCTTGTGGGTTGCAAAGAGGGGTCTCGGTTAATTTATTACTTGACCTGAAATAATTAGTGAGGCCTGGAGTGAGAGGGCCAGAGACATATGATGCCAAGGAAGGGCGGTTACAAGACTTGCCTAGAAAGGTTGGACCAGATGATCCTTGAGGTCCCTTCCAACCTGGTATTCTATGAAGATGAGGGCCAGCTCCAGCAGCTGTGTTCTTGTTAGTGAGGGATACGCAGCTTCTAATCCTCTCTCTCTGGGACTGACTTCACTGTTGTCTCTTTCCCTTTGCTCGTGGTGCTTGGCACATCCTTCTCGGCAGGTGATGGGAAGAATGCAAATGATCCATGGTAGGAATCTAGGTCAAACGTGTTCCTTCTCTCTGAGCATTTGATTTGTAATTAAAAACTGCAGATGGCTGGACCTGAATTCTCTGTGAAGGCCCATAGGTTCTGCAACATCTCTTGCAGGCTTTGTGCCTACTGGTTTTGGGCTTTTGTAGCATAAAGAGTGCAAATGGAGTATCCAGCCCAGGAGCTTCTGGTAATTTGTTAATTAAAATTATTTATTTACACGTTTCTGATGTGATTTCTGATCCTAAAGCCTGCTGAGTCAATGTAACTTTTCCATTAAGTTTAAGTCCTGCACAAGCCTGTTGCATCAATTCCGTTACGGATGGAACAGAACTTTAAAGAAGGGGAAGCAGGGCAGGAGCAGAGGAAGGCTTTGATACCAAAGGAGATGTGGTCAGAGGCTTGAAACCGGCGTGGTTACTTTAAGTTGATGTTTTGGCTGAGATGATCCTTGGTGAACAACTTGGCAGTGTGATTTTGTGCTCGCTGAACTTTAACATTTCCTTGAGGGTGGATGTGACTACGTCTTACTGCCTTTTGTTTAATCTCTTTGAAGATCTAGGAAATTTGTATTGCACCTTTCAGGTTATTACCCTTGCACCTGGTGATGTGGGGAGGCAGCACATAGGGTCCCGTCAGGACACTGCGGGTAACTCGTGGTTGTGCTAGACTGGCAGACGTTGTCTTGGGCTGATTCCTAGGATTTTTGAATGACCCGGGCAGGAATACAACAAAAGTCATATTGGCAGGAAATCGCTTAGTTATAAAGAAAGGAAGTGGCAAACTTTTCTGTGGGTGAAATGCATTGCTCTTGAAGCTACAGGATGTCATCTGGACTTCTAGGTTCAAATCACATCGTCACGTCATTTCATTGCCCAGGTAGCCTGTAGGTCAGCTTGTAGGTGCCATTAAACAGAGGAGCTACTCATTCTCTTCTATAGCAGTTGTTACTGAAGCTTGGTCTGCCTGTAAAGATTTTGTTGTCAAAGCTGAGAAAGTTATGGAAAAAAAAAGCCAATCATACACACCCCCTTGCTCCAAGCAGAAACGTCTGTGACAGGAGAATCATCTAACAGAGTCCAACAATACTGCATGGACACAGGAGAGCAGTTTTGCGGTAAAGCTGATTCTGGAGAATTGGCTTAAGCAGTCCAAGTAAAAGAACTCTTAACTAGTCTGTCTCCAGTAAAGGAGTTTGAGTGTGGCTAGACTGACTTTACTGTTTAAACAGAGATATAACCACAGACAAACAGAGGGTGTGCCAGATAAATAGAAGGAAGAAAACCCTATGTAGGCTAAAGTGATCTTGAGAACACTGATCTCTTTCCAACGTAGCTGGAGGGATTGAAGGACTTGCTCGGAACAAGGGCTCTAGGAGCCCACCCCAGCAGAAAACCTTAATTGGGGAGAATTAATAGAGTTTCTTGGTGGAGTGGTGGAGTCACCACTGCTCAGAGTCCTTGAACATATCCCTCTGGTATGCTCTAGCTTGTAGTGGGTTGGATGCAGTACTCAGTAGCCAGCAATTCCCTGTTCCTGAGCTTATGTTTTGAAGAAATATGGTTTGTTTGGGTTTTTTTTTAAGATTGGAGATGGTTATGAAACTATCTTAAAAAAATGAAAAGAAAGCAGAGTGTCTTTTGGGGATTTCTGTGTATCCTTTAGCCTTAGATAGTTATTTCTGATCTAGATGAGAAAATTTTGAATAACGATGCAACTGAAGTAGCAAGTGACAAAATATGTTGTAAGGTAGGTAGAGTTGGGTCACCTAAAAACCCATGTATTATTACGGCTAACTGTAAAATAAGAATACCACAGACATACATTCTACTGCTGAAAACTTTTCATGCAGACCTGGCCTACTGGGTACCATTTCATAGAGCAGACGTGTCCCTTTAAACTGCACGTTGCTCTTTAAAATCACCAAATAAATAGTGTCCCGCAGACTGCGAGGTTAACACCTCCTTGAAGCCCATGGCACAGAAGAGAGCAGCGTTAGCACCTTTGTGGGTGTCGCTGCTTGGCTCCAAACAGCTTCCTGTGAGGTGAGGTTAATATGGAAACAATACGGTTGATTGCTGTGAATATGATCTTCACACTCGAAAGCACTAGAAACGCAGCTGCGATTCAAAGATAGGGTTGTCTGAAAAAGGGCAGATGTTTAGAAGAGGCGAAGAACCAAGCGTGTGGTACCTAATACTGGTGTTATGTGCGGCTATATTTTCCCATTACTTTTTCTTCAGGAAGCGGGAAAAATTACTGAAGACCATGATATGCTAAGGCTGGGATTTTCCACTGCTCTCAGCTGTTGCTGTAGTCATGTAGGGTGCACATAATCAACACAGCTCCATTCCCAGTCGAATAGATAGTGTTGGGGAGATAGGTTAACATGTTTTGTCACTTCAACCACTGCTGCTGAAGATAGCTTCTTGGAGGTTGGAGGTTTTCAGCAGTCTGCTTTAGCGAGAGTGCACCAACCAGGTGCTTCATCAGTTTGGTACATCAGGCCACAGTTTTCTAGCAGGAAGGAGTTGTCAGTGAGGCTGGTTTCTCCCCATCTCTCTGTTGGGCTACTAGAACCACGCAGCGGGTTGCACTCTGAACTGCTTGAAGGAGCAGACTGTGGTCGAAAGTGGCCAATAATGAGGAAAAGGGTTATTTTTCACTGTAATCAGTGGCCTGAGCTGCATCTTCCACAATAACAGCCTTTTTGGAGCACTCCCCTCCGTGTGTCGGCCCATGTTTTGGCCATTTTTAAGGGACATCCTTGGGAGGAATTGCAGGTAGAAGTACAGTTGCATGTGCCCCACCGGTGATCAGCACGTGCAGAGCCACTCCGATGCCGGCTCTGCTTTGCGCCTGATCCCGGTGTGTGCAGAGCACCTCCGCTTCACTGCACGTGGCAGACGGCTGTTTGTGACGTTTGTCAGAGCTACAGCTTTGAGCAGGTTGTGCAAATTGTAGAAAGCAGGGGAAAAAAAACCCAACTCTTTTCCACTTCTTAAGACTTCTGTAGGAGGCAATGAAAGGATTTCGATTTGTAGGGCATCTTAGCACCTTGTAAGTGTGCATGTCAAATAAACGTCCAAGGGACAGGATAGGATTTCCCCGGTATATACCATATATCTGAAGGTTCCACTGGCTTTCAACAAGGTTATCTAAGATTTTGGAGAGAACCTTCGTATACTTTCACCCAGTCTCTCATTCCTTTGTGGAAGTCACTGATTTGGCTGCACAAGAAACCCTGTGCTATGAACATACCTACACAGAGGTTTTCCTCTTGCCAATATCTTACCTTGATAGGAAAGGTAGCTGGAAAAGACAACCCCAACTTGCTTCTGGTATTTTTACCCCTGGTTCGAGCAGATCTGATTAACACAGTTGTAAAAAGGAGTATCCAGTGGTCTGTAGCTACATCCCCACCTTTCTCACCAGGAGATCATGGACAGAGAGAGGCAGGGGCAGAAGGAGACAGAGAGAAGTGCACAACACAGTCCATTCGACCAAGAAATCATACTCTGTCTTCCAAAGCCACTCTTTCTTGGAAGCCTTGTGCAGCAGAGGTGAGTGTGCTTTGCACTGGTGGTGCTGAGCCCCAGCTAGCCGGCTTGTCCCTCAGCGGGACTTTTGATCACTCAGCACTGTGCTTTCTCTTGGTGGAGAGCTTCCTCTTGGCTCCCAGCGTGGGAAGAGTGATCCTGCAAGTGCCGCGTAGGCATGCCACCCCTCGGCACTCCTCTGTGCTGTGATTAAGGGAATCCACTGAAGCAAGATGATCTCTTACTCCCTTTGGCAGGCATCTTTCACAGAGCTTTGGTTTGCTGCTTCTTACTGTCTCTTTGAAGTTCTGCACAGGACCACATCTCATTCTGACCTGCTCCGTCCTCTTTGCTGTCCCTGCTGTGAACTGGCCGTGTGAACGTGTTTGGCAGGTGGTGACTAATCCCTGCCCGTTTTAGGGTGGCAGTGAAATGAGCCTTTGGCTCCCGTGAACACCTGCCGTGGGCTGGTCTTTCAGCTGTGAAAAGGTACAGTTATGCACATGAGCATGGTAGGGAGAAGCCCTCTGAAAATCCACACAGCTTTAAAAATCTTTGTTGCTTGAGCCCTCCTCCTCTACCTAGCTTTGCAGAGTTGTCCTCAAGTCTAACTATTGGTCTGTCTTTTCCGGTTAGCTTGAAGTGAAGGTGGTCACTACTGAGAGAGCAAAGCATTTCTACAATGCCCGGGAGATTCCTGTCACCCTCTACAGCGATGAAGATGAATGGCAGGTGAGTTGTTCTTCCTTTGGAGGCTGCAAGGGGCTTCTGTCCTATCCCCACTAGCCACATGTTTCATAATTCAAGTAGTTCTGTCATGCACCCGTGGCCAATGGGTCATGCTTCAGGAAAAAAGCAAGCTCCCTGGGAGATTCACTTAGCTGTTCAAGTGCTGAACAGCAAATAGAAGTGTTCCTCTAAGTTTCTTTGCAAGAGATCATTTTTTTTTTTTTTTTTTTAATCCTGGGCCAAGACTCACTTCTTTGTTTTGGTAATGTATGCTTTGGAATATGGCTTTCGAAGAATGTGGTTCCAACCATGCTGTAAATGAGGAAGAAAAGAAAGGCCCCCCCCGACTGTACCGGAGGGTTCTGTACCGCCCTAGCAGACCTGCAGCAGGCAGTGAGGTTAAAAGTGGTCTCTCGCCACCCTGGGCTCAGCCGCTGCCTGCGCTCTGAAAGGAGCATCAGGAAATTTCAAGAAAGCCACTGCAGAGTTGTGGTGAGGCTGTTTGGTACTTGTCATGAGTCATACTTGTCATGAAGGCAACAGCTTAATTCTCACTACGTATTCTGAATCTACAGACATCGCTGACACTCACAAAACTACCCACGCTTCCTTAAAACTCAGCCTGGTGTCTGACTGGGTCACCTTGTGCTGGTAGGGCCACGCTGGTGCAGCAGCGCAGAGGAAGGCTAGTACGTGGAGATGTCGTGCACCATTGTGATTGGTGGCTGGAAGTTAGCGAGGTTCTCCTGGTGGAAGTGGTGTTTATCTTGGAGGTGTCTGCATCTGTGCTCGTGCACATACACAGAAGAGCCATTCCAGTAAGGGACAGCTCAGCTGTCAGGGCTGTGAACATCTCTCGAGCCTGTAAAACAACTTTTTCTTCTGACTACAGATTTGCTGACATGCTTTGAGAGTCCCTGAGGGGTTTGTTGTAAAACAACATTGTTTTTTCTATACATTTTACTTCTACTTTGCAGTACCAATCTGAGTACAAGGTGATCTACTCTTCACCAGTACTCTTGCCAAGGCACTCACATGCGAGCATCGCTTTTATGTGGAGAGAGGTGTGCTAATGGAAATAGCCAGGAAGTTTTCTGGGTGGTCTAGGAGATTGGTACTGGGTCCCAGGGTGCTACAGCTCCAGGCAAAGTTATTTTTGAGGGACCCTTGGTGGGGTGATAGAAGAGGAATGGGTCAGGCTTTGAGGTCTGCTGGCACACTGGAAAGCAGGCGTGGAGCCCTTATAACATGCTGTTCTGACAGAAGGGTGGGAGATAAGCCCGCTCAGCATCTCGTTGCAGGAGATCTTATTCTGAAAATAAATCTCCAATTTTCAGTGCTTCTAGGAAAAAAAAAAAAAGAGGTGAGTGGAGGAGCTGGGAAAGGTGTCAGGAAGCACCAGCTTTCCAGATGCTGTCTTTTTGTTGTGGTTTCCAGTGACTCAGAGAAGGAACAGTTTGTGGCCCTGATGCACCTCTTGCTGGCCTGTGGTTGTGTGTGTCCTCTGGGGATTAAGCACCTGATGCTGTTTGCTGCTTCTCTTGCCATTTTCCCAGTTAACTACGCTCTTAAGAAAAGACCAGGGCTCTTGAGCAACTCGGAGCTTTAATGAAAATAGAAATATTCGCTTAAGAGGGGAAGTGCCCAAGTGGCTAAACCTCATCCATCCTAGAGAAAGCCAACAGAACTATTCCCTACTCTAAATAGGAGGATTGACTTTGCTACTGTGAGCACGTGTAGGGGTGTGCATCCTAATTGAACTTGTGCAATTAGGGGTCTATACCTTGTTAAAATCCACTTTAAAGAAATGTGAGGCTTCTAAATCACATGGATTCCTGAGGAAATGTGACCCCTGCTTTTGTCTTGTCTGGCTTCAATTGGTTGACAGGACAGAGCTCTTTTCCCCACTCGGATATGCTTCGTATTGAGGGAGCTCCTATGAACATTTCTGAACCTGAGGGATGATGTGAATGGAGAGAGGATGGGGAAAGCTCTTCCCCATGGGTTGAAATCTGCGGTTGTTGAATGTGTGAATGGTTGTCTTTGTCAGGAAAGGATACCTGTTTGGAGAGCACCAAGCAGTTAGGTGCCATCTGTTAAACGTGCTTCTTAAACGTAGCTGCAGCACGGAGGAGGAGGAAAGTCAGAAATGTGAGCACTGTGGCTGCAGTCCCTGATTCCCCATGCTGTCAGATCTTGCTTGATGTGAGAATAATTCTTTCCCCTTAAATAGACATGGTGGTTACTAATGTGGGATTGATGAAGTGCCTGTTGTTCACAGCGTTCATTCTGAGGGTCCAGTAAGCTGCATCTTGTCTCATCCACAGCTGTGGAAAGGCCGTTCAGACCCAGTCCTGCACATTGAGCTCAGACGGTGGGCTGACCTCATGTTGGTGGCACCTCTTGATGCAAACACGCTGGCAAAGCTTGCCAACGGCATCTGTGACAACCTGCTGGTGAGTAACCAGAGCTCAGACTGGGAGTTCTGTCACCTCCCAGCGTTAGACTGTCTGACTTTTCTTCGTGGAAACTCTTGTGCTTCTACAGTGTCGAGAACAGTGAGATTTGCATGTTCTGCTCCCACTTCGTACGCTTGTCTCTCTCTTCCTCCAGCGTGGTTCCCCTATTCTTTCCCAAACAGTTGTTCTTTCCTTCCCTGACCTACATCCCCTTCCATTCCTCGGCACTGTCAGTCTCTTCTGTTATTTCCCAGTCCCCGCTTTGTGCCTTTCCTGCTTTTTCTGATGGGCAGCATTTCTTTCTTTCTACTTCCACCCTCTCTCGGTCATGCATGTACACACACGCGCGTGCGCATACACACTTGCACTCGCTTTTGAGTTCCTCTCTGCGTTTTTTAGATGCAATCTGGAAAGACACCTGTGAGATCAGATAAAATTGTTTACTTCCTGCTACCTCACCTCCTCCCTCACCTAACTGCATAGCACAGAAATTTGAACATACTCACTCTTACTTACCTTTCAGTTGCAGCTGTAGGGGTTTTTGCTTGTTCAGGCTTGTTTTTCTGCTATTAAAGGTTTCTGGCTCAAAGGCTGCTCAGAAAGTGTATTAGAAGAAAGTGTGCCTCTCTGTTCGGCAATGGGGAGCTTCAGTGGGGTGGAATGCTTTGTGTCCAGGCATTAGGTCTTCCTTAGGAGAAGTCATAAGCATTAACCACCCAAAAGATATGCCCAGAACCTGCAGATCTGTAAATGTTGCTGTGGTGCATCACCCTTCAGTAAGGCAAGGAAGCTAAAATAGGAACGGAGGGCAGTGCATCAGCTCTGGCCTGGGAGCCCTGCATGACCAACTTGGTTGTTCAGGCGAGAGGGAGTGCGTATAAACGAACAAAGTACACCCAGAGCACAGGCTTCATTTGTATGAGCAGATCACGGAGAGCTGAGAGAAGCCAGAAGGAGCTGTGGGAGGGAGAAGCAGTGTCTTGTCTTTCTGGGTCCCCTTGGTACTGTAGATGTGATGGTGGTAGCAGAGGGAAGAGCTCAGGAAGGATGTTAGGAATGCATGGCTTCACAAACTCCTGCCAGACTTTTCGGAGAGCCTAGTGGGAGGTAAGAGGTAGCTCTGGCAAGGGAAAGCCAAGTGCTGGAGGTGCTGGTTGGCAAGTTAGAACAGATTCTAGCAGACTTTCCTGTGCTGGGAAGGGTTCAAATCACGGGGCATAAAAAAGGATGGGCAGGGTTCTCATAAGTCCTCTACAATCTGAGCAGAGACCCTGTACCGGGGACTGTTGCTACCTGGGCAGCTCCCTTTGTGCGATTTAAATGCTGCTAGGCCTGGGGAAACTGATGGTCATTGCATTAAGAGCAACCAGCATTTATCTTTTGATAAGGTGAGGTGACTCTGGGTTATCTGGAAGTTCTGTATTACTGAGGGGTCAGATATGATTCCCTGTAGCACGCAGGAGTTGCTAGATGGCTTGTAATCTGCCAGCATATTCTGCAACAGCCCAGATGTGTTCATGTTATCCTCTGTTTGTGTCCTGGAAGCAGCAATGCTTCCCTGGTGAGGAGATACAGATCCAATTGGCATATCATTTTAAAAAGACTCATTTGCCAACGCTTTGTGTTTAGCTCTACAGCTGGCTTATCAGAAGCATTGCCTGGGGGTTAGCTGATAGGATCTGTGGCTGCCCCTCAGCTTCTCTCGGTCTCCCACATGGGCTGGCAGTCTGCACGCATCGCGTTCCAGCTCAGTTTGCTCTAGTGATTGAGCTGCTTGCTTGGCCCCGAGCTGGAGTAGGATGGGATCTATCCCCTTTGTAGCCTCCCTCATCTTTCTTGCTTGTCAGAGATGAGCTTTGCTGGAATGTAATACAAATTAGTAGCAGCCCTGTGGATCTGCCTGTGGGTTAGTCCAGCTGCGCTGACAGATTGAGGCTTTTGGCCCTCTAAATGACACGCAGGCTGGCAAAGCACTTCTGTGCAGCAAAGCGATGAGGAGGCATGAGGACAGGCAAGCCGTCTCGGAGCTGAATCTCTTGGCTTCTCTTGCAGACTTGTGTCATCCGTGCTTGGGATCTGAGCAAACCTCTGCTCTTCTGCCCAGCTATGAATACGGCCATGTGGGAGCATCCCATCACGGCTCAGCAGGTGGGGCAGCTGAAAGGCTTTGGCTACACAGAGATCCCCTGTGTGGTGAAGAAACTAGTGTGTGGAGATGAAGGTCAGTCCTTTTGCGCATCTTCTAACTGGTTTCCTGCACGAGTGCTGCTCTTATCCTGAAGGGATGTGCGTTCTTCTGCCGCATGGCCTTCAAGGTGTTGGTGCTTGCTATCAGAATTTACACAAACTGAAGCTTTGCTCCGTGCTAGCCCGGTATCTGTTATTCTTGTTCATTAATTTTTAAGTAGTCTTAAGAGACCATCCAAGCCAGGCTTTCAAATGAACTGTTAGATAGGCCTGATATTTAAAAGAAATACTCATTCAAGAAGGGAGCAGATCAAAGAGAAGGAAGGCTTTGCGGTGAGCATTATCAGCCTGGGATTTGGGTGTCCTGACCTTGCCCTATACTGTAACTGTGGGCTGTCTTCATCATGCCTCAGTTCCTCATCTCTAAGGTAGGGATAATATCTTATCCCCGAGAGCAGACAGTGAGAATAAGCGCTTTGCAGACGTGGACATGTACTTAACATTTGTTGTTTTTTGTTGCCTGGGTTACTTTTCAGCTTCCCAAACAAGTTTTAATAGGGTTTTGACATCAGACTTTATCTGTGAAGTGAAAGAGGGGGGTAGGGAAAGTTGTCATGCTCAGTTTCAAAAGACTTAACTTGCAGTGCTAAGAAATGCTACAAAAATGGTCTCATTTGTATTTTAGGAGCCGCTTTAAATGGAGGTATTTTGCCTTTTGGGAGGTTTGGAGAAGGGGTTTTATACAAGTCATTTGGATGAATGGATTGTGAATCCATTTTATCAAAATTTTTTTGGACAAGTTGTCTGTAAAATGTCATCCAGGTCTAGCCATAATAGCAAATGTGCTATTACCTGCCTTGTTTTTGTTTAACATCCCCAACTCTGGTGGGATTTTAACTGCTCTGTCCAATAGTTCAATAAACAGTCTGTCGCGAAGACAGGATGTTAAAACATTCTTAATGGTTACGTGCTAGAGCTGGCTTAGTTTCTGAAATCTTAGGTAGGCGCAGTGCTTCTAGAGAATATTTTTTTGGAGCTGAAGACTGAGAAATATTTACAGTTAGGTAAGTGTAGTCAAGTAACTCAGGCATCAGTTGAAATATCCCAGACAGTTATGCTTCCGCTGGGATTTTAGACCTGATTACATCAAATTTGTTACGTACTTGTAATAACGTTAAGGGAAAATGCCCAAAAGAGGTCATTCAGCACAGACATTTTGGCAGAAGCAGAAAGGCCATCTGGCATAGCTTCTTTGTCCTTTATTTTTTCCTTTCATCTTTTTTAGTACATCTATAGGATCTCTGTTCCCGCAGTAAGTGGCTGAGTGCCTCCCCACGGGTAATGTGCACCTGAGGCAGAGCTGTGGTATTGTCATCCCCGTTCCGCAGATGGGGATCTGAGGTGCAGAAGGGCCGCATGTATTGACTCATCAGCACAAAAGGGTTAGAGCTGGGTGGTGAAATCTGTTTCCATCTTCTGCTGCTCTGCCCCTTTCCTGGGGGATGCCGCCCTTGCGACAGGGATGTGTGAGCCACATGAGAAGCAGCGTGCGAATTGCTGTGGTTTGTAGCTCAGAATGGCAAAGTCAGTTACCTCATTCCACCAGCAGTTCTTTGGGGGCTGTTTCGTATTCAGTTCAGCCATCTCTGCCGTGAGAACAAACTCCTGAAGGAGCTTCATGGACAGCTGGGGTAGTAGTAGCCACATCTGACTTGACTCTGCTTGTGCCTGTGAGTCAGTTCACAACATGATTTTCCTGTTGGCAAACTCCAGGATATTCCTGGCAGTGTGTAGGAAAATTATGGCAAAGCAGTTGTCAGGAAGATTATGGCAAAGCAGTTGTTGTGGTTTAACCCCAGCTGGCAATGAAGCACCACCCAGCCGCTTGCTCGCTCGCCTCCAGCGGGATGGGGGGAGGGAATCAGAAGGGTACAAGTGAGAAAACTCATGAATTGAGATAAAGACAGTTTAATAATTGGAATAAAATAATAATAATTATAATAATTGGTCAGTTGGGATCAGCCATCCTGGCCATGTCCCCTCTCAACTTCTTGTGCCCTCCCGCCCCGCTCGCTGGTGGGTTGGGGTGAGAAGTGGAAAAGGCCTTGGCTCTGTGTAACCACCACTCATCAGTAGCTAAAACATCCTTGCATTATCAACACTGTTTTCAGCACAAAACGAAAACATAGCCCCATACCAGCTACTGTGAAGAAAATTCACTCTATCCCAGTCAAAACCAGTGACAGCAGTAATATGGACTCAAGGTCACTGAAGACCCAAGAAAGTCTCTGCCACTGACTTTTTCCTCTCTTCCCCTCTTTTTTTCAAGCCTTTTACCCCAAGGCCTCTTCTTCCATGCTCATTTTGGTTTTGTGGGTTTCGTCCACAAAGGGGTTTGCCCAGCTTCCACCCAAGCAGCAGGTAGCAAAGCTCACACATCTGGTGCAGAAGAAAAGAGATTCAGTTTGCACCAGTTTTGTCTGTTGGCATTGTGGTTTGTCTTGCTGTAAAAGAGGTTTATCTTCCTCAGCTTATGTGGCTGGTCTCACCTGAAATGGGCCAGATCCTGACTGCCACCAAGTTTCTGCATCACAAGCTTTACTTGATTAATTTTTCTTCCTTGGTAAATGGGTGGGTTTAGACCTAGAGTCCAGCTAAAAGAAAGTTAAAACAACAAATTAAATGGAGTTGACAATTAAAATGTTTCCTTGATTGGATAGTTAAATGGAAGCTACCGGCTGTCACCCTTGATGATGTCTGCGTGCCATGATATAAAGAGAGCTTTGAGAGGTGCCGTCCCACACGTGAGCCTGCGGCAATTTGCCTTTGCAAAAAACATTTCCAGACTGCTAGTATCTTTATCATCCTTGGCTGGATTTCTAGAGCCTGGCACACTGGCAGATTTCTACCTGTAGGCATAAGCTGTGCTGTAAGACAGGCTGCTCAGCAAGATCTTGCTCTGCTAAACCTAAAAATCCAGCTGTGAATTGCCAAAGATGTTGAGGAAGTGGGTGGTGGAGGACAAAGGCAGGCCTTGGAAGCGTTCTTGAAGGGTGTAGCTCTGCCAGACCATGCAGAGGCAGGCAGGGAATTTCTCTTGTTTAGCAGGAGCTGTCCTCAAGGTTAGGAGATCTGAAGGGCCTCCTGTCCTGAAGGGCAGCTTGTCCACAGGATGCTTCAGACCTCCTGGGATTTACATGTCCGAAAAAGGCGTAGCAGAGAAAACCCAATGTGCTTGACCTTCATCATTCTTCATCGCAAATCCTTGGTTATATCCAGTTACACCTTCTGAACCGGACAAAGCTCGTGTGGCTTGTCTGCCCTGGAAAACACAGGGTCTGGCCGGATTCAGGGCTGTGATCTGCCACAGGAGAGCACCTCTCCCTGCTGCTCAGGACGGCCTTTCCCCTTCCCCTCCATCTCTTGCCTGCCCGCAAGTTGTTGCTCTTCTTTGGAGACTGCTGGTTTAGCTGTTCATCTGCGCGCTCACTAAGCCAGCTGTGGAAGCAGATTCAGAACATGAGGTACTTATTAAGGTCATCTGAGTCGCGTTCTGAGGTTTCTTGCCTCTCTCCATTGACTGTCTGAGGAGCTTGTGCTCCTGCTTAAGACTTCTGAGTTACGAGCCCAACAAAGTTAGCACCAGTGCAGTGTTGAGAGGAGAGGAGAGGTGGGTGGGACGAGGGGAGCCCCCTGTGGGGACAGCACGAGGTTGGACTTGATGATATTAAAGGTCTTTTCCAACCTAAATGATTCTATGACACTATGACCTGGGTTTCACTGTGTGGTTTTGCTCTTGCCCTGCAGGTCGAGGTGCCATGGCAGAAGTGTGGACCATTGTGGAGAGCGTGAAAAGGATCCTTGAAGAACGGGACTTGCCAATGCAGGGCTGATGGTTTGGCATGTAAACTGTATTTGTGTGCCTCCCTGATGCCTGGAAGATAAAACCAACAGGAAGCTGAGTCGAGTTGGTGTGCCTACCTATAGCGTGTCCTTCAACCGAAGGAGTGAAACGGTTGTCTTCCAGCTGGTGCCAAACTGAAATGCGGTGCATCACTGCAGACTTTCAGAAACCAAAGCCAAGAACATGCTGCTTTCGTGTGGGAAAACTCTGTGGTATCTCACAGAGAGGGAGTAACGTTCCCCTAGCCCACTTGACCCCTTCACACATGTTCCTTTCTGCTGAGGCTGCAGAAGGAATTGCTGATGCATTTTGGGTCCAGTGGTTCACCCAAGAGCTGCTAGAGAGGAAAGTGCTGTGCAATTCCCAGTGATGGGGATAATGCCAGCCCCTTCCAGCCCCTGCTCTCCAAAGCCTGGTCCATAGCTGTGCTGGCTTCACCTTTCCAGCAGGAGTCACTGTCCAAAAAGCGTTTCTGCTCTGGGAACTTAATAAGTGAGCTTTTAACTCTGGCTGCTGAAGATTTGCCTCTCGTAGATGCTCTGGGGGGTGCTTGCACCTAACATCATTACTAAACTGTTGTGTCTGCATGCGGTTTTTATCAGAGATGGAAAAAAATATTGACTGGAAGAAGCTATCTAGTGCCCAAATTAGCCTTTGCCTTTTTGTATCTGTTGACTGGAAAGGGATGCAGATGTTAACTGCGAACCAAAATGACACTTGCCCATCTGGGTGCTCCAGTTGGGAAAGCCAGGGTGGGTGTTTCCCAAGGGAGTGAAGTCAGACATTCCCTGTGATGATACTTTTCAGCTTGAAAATTAACTGACTGGCATGAAAAAATTGGGAGATCCTGTGACCCCGTGGGCCAGACCAAGCAGGGATCCCTCAGTCCAGCCTTTCCTTGGAAATGTGCTACCACCCCTGAGAGGAATGGGAGCGAAGTGGGGCTGTCGAACACATTGCTGTAGCAGAGCGCTGCTGACCCAGAGAGTTTATTTTTAACTAGACCCAGTCAAATTTAAGGCCTTCGGTACAGCATGTGCATCCTGCCTGTGGGTGCAACCTTCAGACTGCTGAGCACGAGGGAAGAGGTTATCGGGGTGTGTTTGCCTCCCTTATCCCACATAAATAAAAACCTCTGAACTTTCCCATTTTTGGCTCTTCCACTGACAGGGATCTGGGGATTCAGCACTTCTGGGGATCAAGTCAGAAGGGTCCTTGTGCATGCAGGGCTTGTGGCTCTGGCGAAGGGCCGTGGTGGTACTGTGGCCATGAACTTCGTGCTTGGTCAGCGAAGCCTTGGTGGTGTGGCCTGCATCATTTACTCACGTTCTTGGCGCGGTGGAAGTGATCCACCCAGCAGAGGTGCTTACCTTAAGCTTATTGAAGGCAGTAGAAGAGATGCTTCTTGGCTTCCATGGGTTTTGTAGCAAACATTGTTTTCCCTATTTACAGAGATGACTTTTGGCAGTTGCGACTGTAACTCAACCTTGGGTCTCTGCTCTGGGCATCTTGTGTAGTTGGAGTTGCTTATCCTTCCTCCTAGTCCGTGACCTGGCAATGCAGAAAATCCAGCAGTAAGGTTCCTCCTACCAGGTCAAAACACCACGTCCTTCACAAGAGTGTTCATCTGTTAACGAGCCTGGTTTGCTGGCTTGAGCTGCTCCAGAAATGTTGTCAGGTATTGTCTGGCTTCTCCTGGCCAAGAAGGTGAGCAAGAAGATGTACGGCACGTGCTGCGGAGTGCAATTCGGAGGGGAGGGGGTAATGTGGTGGTTTTAGATCCAGAACTTTATGCTGGGTCGCCTGATAGCAGGCGAAGCTGGCACCAGCCCTAGTGGGCTGCTGGGTAAGGCGGAAAGAAACTGCCAAGACTACAGACTTGCTTTTCAGGCTTGTTGAGAGGCTTCAATTAAGGCTTGCAAAGAACTTACAGATCCCCAAAGAACGGGAGCTAATTCTTTGTCCTGCAAATATATAGGGCCTAATAGAAATGTATAGCTGAGCAGAGCCCGAGGGAATGAGGGGAGGACTTCACAGTGACTGAAAAACCCACACAGCAAAACTGCCCCGTAGAGGACACCACTCCTGGTCTCTCTCATCTCTGCTGCAGAAACAAGATACTAATTGTGCCGCTACACGATCCTCTCTACATAGTCGCAGTGATTTCTAATCGGAGGAAAGTTGTGATAGCATTACAGGTCTGCTAAACCCATGCCTGAACCACCTTTCCTTCGGGGCAAATAGAAGAAACAGTTTAAGTTCCTTTTTGGAGGCAGAGGGCTGAAACAAGAGCAGCTTCACGCCCCCACCCATGGCAAGGTAGGTGCAGGCAGCCCATGGGCAGGAGCGCTTCCGCTGGCTGCTTGCTGTGGAAAAGCAGTGGAAGGAGAAGCCGGGGGAAGCTCCATCTGCCGTCGTTCGGCTTTAGGGGGGGACTTTGGGACAATGCCTTTCTTGGATGAGGCTTGGGGCGATGAGCAAAGGGCCTGATTCGGAACCAGGGCTTTGCGCAGGCCAAACCAGGATGGCCAGGCTCCCCTCAGCCATCGGCAAGAGGTGTTGAGCAATGAATTCCTCGAGGCGGGCAGGCTGACATCTCCATCCCTCGCAGCTCTGTCTGCGTTCCAGGTGCGCAGGGGAGGCCTGAGATGCTGCCTGCCTGCTTTTTTCTTTTCCTTCAGCTCTTCTTTTCAAGCTGCATGCTGATCTTTTGTTTCGCTTTCCCGTGAAACTCTCTGATGACCCGGGCAGCGTCCCTGCGAAACCTGCTGCCTTGCAATTTCATTCATGCTGCTTAAAACTGTTTCTCTCAGCACTGGCTTGGCAGCAATAAACAGCTGGGACAAAAGCTCAACTAGGGCAGCAGCCCTCCTCTCCTGCGCTTAGGCCCAGCCTCGCCTGGGCTCGGACGTGACTCCGAGCACTTGTTTCTCCAGCTGCTTGCCCCCCCCATCCCAGATTCCTTGTGATCCCTTTGCTGCTTGGCTTCGAGGGGCACTGGAGGAGGACGGAGGTGCTGTGGTGCCACTTGGCATCTGGATGGTCTGGCTCCAAGCACCGTGCTTTGGTCAGGAGTTGGCTCCCCAGATGCTACATCCCTCCGCTGTTGCTTGGGATGGGAGTTGCATCGTCCTGTGTCCCTGTCCCATCCCATGCCTTTCTCCTGGGAGCCTGCAGCAAGAGTAAGGGTGCATGAACAGATTGCAGAAAACAACTCAAAAGGAAAACCAGAAAAACTCAAAAAAAAAGAAAAGTGCCAAAACCTCCCCGCTTTCAGACTTCAAGCAGTCACGTCTCTGTGACGTGCCTGGTTTCGAGAGCCTGCGTGCGGCAGCTTTGCACCCCAGGGCTCCGGATTTGACACCTGCCTGCAGCGAGCCAGGCGGTGGGGTTCACACCTCGGTGGTGCTGCCGGCCGCCCGGCGAGTGGGGACGCCGCCTGCTCCGTATCTTCGAAAGCGCAGGGCAGCAGGAAGCGTTTTTTTCTTCCCTGACCACAGCGGGGCCGGGTGCTTGGAGAGGGCGGTGGCTGCTGGAGGGTGATGAATTGGTGTTGGGGCTGAGAAAGATGCAGGGTGAGCACTGGGCGCGGGAGAGAGGTCACGCCAGAACCATATTTATTTGATTTTAACCTGCCCATCAGTGAGTTGGGGCTTTGGCAGAGCCTTTCACAGCCTCAGCCGCCGTCTTCCTCATTAACCCTCCCTCGATGCAGGCGTACGCTGCCTCACCCCGACGCAAGGGTGTTGCATGGGCGGCCACTTGCATTGAACAGGGGAACGCCGCCCCCATCTCCCCAACATCTCCTCCTAGACTGAACCCGGGGTAGCTGCAAACCCGGCTCCCCGCGCGTCTCTGGTCACGTTCAGCAGGTCCCGTCCCCCCGCAGGCGCCATCAGCAGCCCCGGGGATCTTCCAGGTGCTCCAAGGGGTCAGCGCTCTATCTCTGCTGGGGAGGTGGTTTGAGGTTTTCGGATTCAGCTTCCTTCCCACTGGCTGACCCAGGCTCCTGCTCTGCTCGCCCTTGGGCATTGGGTGCTTCTGCTACAAGCAGAGCCAGCCAGAGGAAGGGATCCAAAGGGATCACAGCGGTCCCGGCCCCTGCCTTCACCATTTTGCTTTCCATCTGCATCAGTTCTTCTGCCTCTCCAGCCCTCCCAAGTCGGGAGACGTTAAAAAACCACCGAGCCACCCCAGCCTGCGATAAGGACAGTGCCGAAGGACCTGGCACCGCGCGGCACAGACTCCTTGGCACCAGTTACGCTGATAGCTTGGCTTCGGCGGTGACAACCTTGCAATTAAAACTTGCAGGTGCAGTGTTCTTGCCCTGGCTGGCAGCCTCGGTGGATAGTTTAAAAATTGTTTCCAGGAGTAATTGCGCTTAATTAGAAGCTTGAATTCCCCAGGGCTGTGCTGCTCAGTGGTTCTGTACTTGTCGGGATTCATGCAGAGGCTGAAGATGCTCAGAGATGCACAGAAATAATGCGATTGGGGCAGTTGTGCCCCGCCAGATCTCGCCCCGGTTGGGTTTTTGTTCCTGGGATGTCATGTTGTCCTTCAGATGGAGACCGGGATTTGTTTTGCTGGGAATCCTGGCTTTGGCATTGTACCCTGCTTTTCTGACTCCCTGGGAAGAAAGCGGAGGGTAAAGGGGACAGAACCAGCAGAAAGCCTTCCTGCTGGCCAGGGAGATGACGAATGAAGGTGACTTTTAGGTGGGGAGTCATCGCAGTTAAGACAAAATCAATCTGCTCCTGTCCTCAGGCTCCTGGGCTCGCTGGAGGCAGGGCAGAGACTCCTGAAATCAGGCTCCCTCAAGCGTGCTTGCAAAGAAAGCCCAGGCTGAAAGGCAGGAGAGTCTGGTGGCATGCAGCCTCCGGCAAGTCACCAACGGCCAGTGCCAGCTCTGGGCTGCCCACACGGGGTTGCGGAGGGATGAACATCCCAGGGACCCGCTCGCCCCCCCCGGCCCCAGCCCCACCGATGGTGGAGGTAGCCAGAAAATCGCCCTGCATCCTCCCTCCCCCGCCACCGGCACAGCGGGCAAGCATGTCGGGGCAGGCAGCGGCCGCCCCATCTTCCTGCCACCACCACCCAAACGAGGGAAAGCAGAATACGTGGCCTGGGGGGGATGAGGCGCAGTGATAAAAGCTTTGGTAAAGGGATTTTGGCGTGGCTCCTTGCGCAGCTGGAAGGGCCTTTCCCCAGGAGAGCCGTGCCCCCCGCAGCGGCCCGAACCCCCATGCCTGGCTCTGCTTTCTGTCTCGCTTATTTACATGGGTCGCTTGGGTGGTTTATAGCTTTGGAGAAATATGATTCACGAACTCAAGCATGATAAGGATGGGGGAAGAAAGAAAAGCCATATCAACCCAAAGGAATGTGGCCAGTAGAGAGCCCAGCCTGCGGCTGGCAGAAGCCTGGGGAGGGGGGTTCGGGTGTAAAAAGGGGCAAAATAGTAACGTGCACCTGAAAAAATGGCTGGAAACCGCCCATCCCTGCTGCAGGAAAGCACAGCTCAGTTCGCTTAAGCTCTCGTCCCCCAGATCAGCTGCAGCTCTGAGGCCATGGGCATGGGTCAGCTGAGCGGGGCGATGCTTTGTAACAGGGAATAATTTATGGACTGAGCCGCTGTTGTGTTTACACGGTGCTGACTGTGCTCCGCAGACACGCCCCCAGGCTGCAGCCACCCTCCAGACCACCGCAGCGCTTCCCTGAGGATAAGGAGCCGGCGTGGGGTCTGGGAGCAATCTCTCCCGAACGGCAAGCGAGGGAAGCATTGTCCCTCGTCCCCTCACGCCACTGAGCACCCCCATGTGCCTGCCGGACGCGTGGCTGGGGAAGCTGACGCCATGTTGGGGTTTCCTTCAGCAATGGTGTGGGGAGGGAAATGGCGGGGAAAGCCCTGACCCGGTGGCAGCTTCCCACTGCCCTGGTGAACATCGACCTCCATGCAAACACACCCCGACTTGGCAAGCGCGGCCCCTTTATAAAAGGCCGTGAAATTTGGCTGCTCACCACTGCGAGGGGAGATCACAGCCGATAAAGCCATGGGTTTGGGTGTGGGAGAGACCTGTGGGAGAGACCGGGATAAGGGTGCCGAGGGCGAGGAACGTCTCCACTCAGGGATTAACCTCTTGGCCCATCCCAAGGGCAGGGGGCTCCTGCCTGCAGCCCGGCCTTGCTGCACCCGGGGAACTGCGGCACCCTGCACACCCCGGAGCAGGTTTGGTTCTCAGATGCCCCCCGGGGAGGGGGAAGTTACACACGCCAGCGGGGTTTTTTTGCATTGATACAAAATTACTTTTAAATGGAAGGATTTTCACAGTGAGGGGAAAAGCTCCTGCCATGTGGGCAGGGTGCAGCTCAGAGCCGGAGCGCCCGTATTCTTCCAGTCAATGAACCCTGCCGGTTGCTTCAGCAGAAAGTCAATATTGACCCTTTGCCAGCGCTTGCATGCTTTGGCACTAAAATTACCAAAAGCAGAGCAAAGCCCCATGCTTCCCTCCAGTGCCGGCTTTGTCCGCTGATTCTTTAACAAAATAATAAAATAGTTGTGTTTATTGGAGTTTTATTGGAAGCCAAAGATCTGGGAAAACCCATGGAGAAAGGGAGCTTCACCTACTGCTCTCCTTCTTATTTCTCACTCTTCCTCCCCTTACCCAGCACCCATCCGAGCTGGACCACCGCGGGGGGACAGTTCTTGGCATGGATCCTGCAGCAGCATCCCCCGCCCCCGCCATGTCCCCAGCTCCTCGGAGGGGATGGTGGCTCACGAGCCGGGGCAGAGGCCCCAGCGCAGGACATGGGAACCGGTGGCACCCCTGCGGTTTAGAAACTGGAAAAAAAAGCTGAAGTGGTTTGAAGGCCCAGCCTCAAAATGGGGAAGGTGGTGGGGGAGCGGAGAGGAACCAAAACCCACCAGCGGAGGAACAGGCGGAGGGCGAAGGAGAAGTGAAAGCAGCTGTGATTACTGAAAGCCCCGATGTGAAAGAGTGGGAGCGCTATCTTTGGGGCTTTCACTTCCCTGTCTGGGCAGGTTTTCTTGGCTTCAGTCTTTTTCACCCCTACCCTGCTCTCTGCTCATAAATTCCTCCCTGGGGTGGGTGGGGTTGGTGCTGCTGGAGGTGGGTGCCCCATCCGCTGCGGGGGCTTGGAGAGGACCAAAGCTGTGGGCCGCTGAGCATCCCTGCCACAGTGGGGTTTGGGGGTAACCCCGAGCATCCCTGCAGTGGTGGGGTTTGGGGGGTAACCCTGAGCATCCCTGCCGCGGCGGGGTTTGGGGGTAACCCTGAGCATCCCTGCCAGAGTGGGGTTTGAGAGGTAACATTGAGCATCCCTGCCATGGTGGGGTTTGAGAGGTAACATTGAGCATCCCTGCCGTGGTGGGGTTTGGGGGGTAACCCTGAGCATCCCTGCTGCAGCAGGGTTTGGGGGTAACCCTGAGCATCCCTGCCGCAGTGGGGTTTGAGGGGTACTGCTGAGCATCCCTGCCATGGTGGGGTTTGGGGGGTTCCTGCTTCCTACCAGAGAAGCAGATGTCTCCAAGCTGCATCACCCCCCTCTCCGGAGGGGCCAGCCACCAGTCCCTGGTACATGGGGCTGTTTCTGTGTGTTTGGCCTCTAAATAAGGACATAGCAGACTGCATGTCCCCTTGGTCCCCACCCCCAAATATTTTGTACAGGACTGGAGGCCTGATAGCGAGGCAGAGCTTTGCTTTCGTAGCTGCCCCAGTCTACACCAAGCACCTCAATAAAAGCCATTTTCATTCAAGATGAACCCCTGTATTAAGGGTTGAAAGACCTTCCAGTTTGGTGTTGAGCAAGCCTTTTCTTTCTTCAGAAATAAAAAAAAGGTGAGGGATGGCCAAGACTCAATGTGTTGGAGGTGCAGAGAGGCCCTGGCATGGGGAAAGTAAGTGTTGGGCCGTGAAAAGCAGCGATGCCCCCCCTTAGCCACTCTTATCACTGCAGCCTCCGTGCTAAGTTTTGGGCAATGAAAGACTGCAGGTGCATGGATTTAAGCCAAATTAGCAACCCTAATTAAAACAGTGCCTTCCCACCACCATCCCTTCCTCCCTGGGAAGGGTCACTGTGACTTGGCCATGACCTCAGCTGGGGTGTTTGCTTTCTGCCAAGGGTAAAGCCTGGTGTCCTCTGTGGGACCCAAACCTGGGCTTAACGTTAAGCCTGGGATTAGAGGCTGTGCTGAAGCTGGCCGGGGCGAGTCCCCCACTGTCCTGAATCAGCAGAGCGGCTGTACAGGGAAGTCCGAGAGCAGATGAGGGTCCGGCAGCTTGTGGGGAGCAAGGTGTTGGGTGCTGAAAGGAGGGAGCCGGCTGCAGGGCTCCATCAGATCCTCCATCAGCTGAGCCATAGGGGACAGAAACCATGGTAAAACCTTTAGGGTGAATCTGTGGGGTTCACAGGGGGCTGGGCCAAGCCCTTGATGATGGAGGATGCAGCCCTCAGGTGGTCAGGTTTGTTTTCTCTCCTGGGTGCTGGGCAATTATTATATATTTATTATTTTATACCCCTGCAAGCATCAGGACAAACATCTTGGAGCATGTCAGAAGCCCCAAGCCTGGACCATAACCCTCACCCCCCAGCACATGGCTACTGAACATCGCCCTTGGATACCAGCTAAGCGAACGGTGCTGATTTGGCCCTGTAGCAGTGGGAGCTGTTTGTGGGCTGCTCACGGGGACACGGTGAGGGGTGAGCAGCCCTGGTGACGGTGGCTGTGCCCCCAGCTTGCCTTGCCTAAAGGTGAGCTTTGCAAAGCAGACTGCTTTTCCTCGGTGGTTTTCCCGGCTCCTGCTTTAGACAACAGCTCCTTGCTCGCTCTGTCCTGCTGGCATAGAGCGTGGAGGCCAAACCACCCTGGATCTTTAAGGCAAAGATAAGCAACCCCCAAACACAGGGCTTGGGGAAAAAATCCAACCCCTCCATTCCACATATACCCATCATTTTTAGCCTATTTCAGGATTTCTGACTTTAAAACACCCAGGGCCTGTCCTGTTGTGGAAGGAGCATCCTCATCCTTGCAAAACCTCGTGCCGAGCCCTCCCCAGGTCTGCCCTCCATCTAAAGCCTTGCTTTTCTCTTCCCACTCCTCCATTAATGCTGCTGGGTTAATCTGGCCCCTGCGTTTCCCATATACCTGCCTTACATTCCATAATTAACAGATCAATGCAGTCAATTCTATCCCACAGGCAGAGGAACCAGGATGGGGAGGGAGGCAGAGACTTGCCAGGTCCTGCTCTGCACAGGGAAGGGGATGCAGAAGGACAGGGGCTGGGGGGGCTTTCCCTTGGAATTAAACCAACAGAAGAAAAGCAGAATAATGTAATTAGGGGGGGGAAAGTTAAAGCCACTCCCTGAAACCCAACCGCTTTCATCCTGCAGAAGCTCAGCAGATAGATCACAGGTGTTGCTGGGTCAGATGCTCTGGAGCTCTTCCAGGCTTGGACGGTATTTAAATAGAAAGGTTATGTACCTGGGAGATTTATTTCATCTTTTAATTGGTTTTTTGTTTACACGACTTGGGAGCTCTTTGCTAATGTTTGCTTTGCTGGCTCAGTCAGCTGCTGAAAATCCTGGCCGGCCGCGTCCCAGCCTGGCCGGTGTGCCAGGGGACGCTGCCTTTCGGCTCCGGCTCCTCACCTTCACCTACTGAGCCCTGGTGCTTCCAAGCAAGCCCTTCCCAGCCCTGCTCCGCAGGTTTCACCAAACCCCCCAACAGAGCCAGCATTCTTCCCTTGGAGGTGCATGGGTGGAATGGACCAAATGAGGATCCACCACCCCAACATCTCCCCTTCCCCTCCCTTCTGGGCAGGCTGATTGAAAACAGGAGCAGGGTCCATCCTGGCCGTGGAGGCAGTGGAAATGGGCACCTCTCAGCTGGTTTTGGGGCTCTCCTGAGCATCCTGCCAGGCCCAGCAGAGAATGAGATGCAAAGCCCCATGGATATGGGTTTGGTTTTTCCCAAGTGTGCGGAAAGGTCTTGCTTCTCCACTGGTGTCAATCCACACGCAGCTTTGGAGGAAAATCAGTTTTCTTCCACTGCACCTTTAAAGAAAAGGGCTTTGGGAAGGGCTGGCGAGGCGCAATGCTTCTCTCATGCCTCCTCTCTTGGCTTTATCTCGGTTTATGTAAATTTTTGCCTCTCCACGAGCTGTGGGACTGCCTTTGCAGGCGTGCCCGGGCGACGGGCGCCCAACAGCCACGTAGGCGGCCGGCTGCAGTGCGAGGTGCCCTCGGGCTCTCCAGCAGAGTGGGCGTCTGATGTCAAATGGTCTCCTCCAACTCATCCTTGGGGGCACCTCTGTGATTTTGGGGGGGGCCTCTCACCCTCCCCGCCCTGGCATTGGAGCCGGTGGATCCTTATCTCAGTTGGCATGCCTCCCTGGAGGGGAGAAGGGAAGCGATGCTGATAAGGAGCAGTCACCCAGCCGGATCAGTGGGGCGAGCTTGGAAGGAGCAGCCCTGGGGGTGATGGGGAAGCCTAAGATAAAGCGGGGGATCACGCCCAAGATGAGCTGGCATTGGCAAGAGCCCCCTGAAATTAGGAAGGCAAAGGTGGGTGTTTCCAAGATTCCCTCCAAAAAAAAACCCCTCCCAGCTTCTGTGGCTGATGGCCACCTTCCCGGAGGGGCAGCTTGCCCGTTCCTCTGCCAGCTCCTGCCCGTGCTCATTGAACCGATGTCAACAGCGGCCACGCGTATTTGGGTGGAGCTGATGGGTGTCACTGCAGGAATGTGGGGGCTTGGGGGGGGGAGTTCATGGTTTTTGGGTTACAAATGTGTTAACGTCTTTTTTGCGCAATCAATCCGTTTCTCAACCTTTGCTCCCTGCAAACAACTGGAGACGAATGCATGTTGCTTAACCGGGTAAATCAGAGCTACCTCCGCTCCCCCAGCCTCACCAGCATGGCCAGCCCTTCTCCTCTCCTTCCTCCCATCAGAGTCCTCTTTAATAATGACAATTAAAACTGTGTTTGGGAGCAGTTTATTGATTTATCCTCTGGGATTTCTTTTTTTCTCCCGGACTTCTGAACTGCTTCTCGCAGGTGGTACCAAGACATGTTTCCAGGTGACATGGAGGAGGACCTCCCCGGGTGCTGCCCACACTGTTTTGGGCCAGAGGAAGGTGATGGGGATATTGTGGATTGGCATCATCTTATGAGCATCCCATGCCTAGCATGGAGGCCGTGATGGTGTCTCCAAGCTTTGGTCCGTGTGGCCATGGAGTTGGCTACAGGGCATCCTGGGCTGCCTCTCCAGCCTGTCCCCAGTCCCTTGGAGGCAAAGCCAGCAGGGTACGGTGACCCAGCCCCAGGCCGCCCGCTCACCCGCTTGGCTTGGCACGTGTGGAGGAGATGTTTGGAGCAGCGAGCAGGTCAGACCGGCCATCCAGGAAGCCTCCAAAGTGGTGCTGCCCTGGGGGGTGATGGGAGGATTGAAGGCTATGGGGAATTTTGCCCTCTTGCTACAGGGTGTTGGGGAAAAAATGTATCATGAAGTGGTGGTGGGACGGCCACTGCTAAGCTGGGCAATGGAGCCTTCTCCCAAAAAATCCTTGTCCCTTAAGGGCTGAAAGGTCCTATTGGGGCTAGAAGGTCCCATGGAGGCCAAGGTGGGCTCCCACCTTCTGGAGAGCAGATGGGGCCATGCACTGAGCACAGCTCTTCTGCTGGTGCTGAGCTTTTGGTGGGACAGTGCTGGGTTTTGTAACCGTGGAGAACAGGGAGAACTCACCCAGAATTTCCCTGGTCTGGGATTTACGTATACCACCGGCCAACTGATGAAAGGCCTGGAAAGCCCAGGATTTGCTATGTCTTGCAGAGCCACCAGGCTTCTCCAAGCAGCATAAGCAAAGCTGAGACCACTAATTGCCTGCCTGAAGACAAAGCTTGTACATTTGGGTTTTGTTACCATCTGGTCCATGGAGGTCCCCATCCTGAGTGGCATCATGGTGCCCCAGGGGGACCTGGTGTCCTTCTGGTGGCAGAGGGGTTTCTGCTTTATGTTTTAGCAGCCAGAGACCAGGGGCTGCCTGTACACCATTCCTTACGTCAAAGGCAACTCCGTAGCCGTATTTGCACTGTGCCCCAGCAGCTTTCAAACCATCAGCCAGGCTGACGAGTCCCCAGGGGTGATAGAAATGAAGAGCGAAGGCAGGACTAGCCAAAACCAGTCCTCTCCAGCAGTGGTTACACCTCTCCAGCAGCTTCTCAATGGCAATGATCACTGGGGTGGTGCAATCGAAGTACTTGACTAAGAATATACCCGGTAAGTGGGTTTGTATTGCAGCAAAAATCAAAGGAAACATGTAGCTGCAGGTGATTTGCAATGGCAAAGAGAGAGAATAAATAAATAGAGGAGGTGATTAGAGATCAGGGGTTCCTGAGGGCTTTTAAGATGTGGATCTTGCCCTGATGGGGGGAAGGTCACAGGCAGGCTCCAGCCTGTGCGGGTGCAATCGTGTCGCTTGCCCTGCTGCAGGGCTGGCTTAGCTGCACCTTGGAGAACATGGGTTTGGGATGGTGCCCCCCGCATTTCTGCGTGCTGAACAGGGCTAAAGGAGAATGGGCAAAGCAGGATAAGCTCACAGGAAAGCAAGAGGAGGAGGAGATCCCTGGGTGTCATCGGGGCAGCTTCTCCAAGCCTGGCCAATGCAGCATGAGCCCTTGCAAAGGCTGCCCAGCCACAGCTGGTTGCTCTTGCTCAGCCCCAACCCCGGCGGGGCTGGGTGCAGCTGGGCCAGCCCTGGGAAGTCCCCGGGGACTTTGGTGGCATCAAGGCCAGTTGCTGGCTGGGAGTCCCCCAGCCCTTGGGGAGATGCTGAGCTGGGGCCAAGCTGTGATTCCCTGAAGGTGTCGGGTGGGAAGGGCTGATGCAGCTGCTGGAAATCAGACAGCAGCAGGTATCCCCATGGGAGGGCTCAGCCAGGGGTAAGCCTCCTTGTAACTGGTTTCCATGACCATGTAAGATGACGAGGACGTGGGTACTGGGAAGGGGAGATGCATGGCAGAGCCTCCTTTCGGCCCTAAGCCCCAAGCAGCCGTCCCTCTCCATGCCTGGGGTGGTAAAGCCATCCTGGCAGCAGGAGCACGGCTTATCCCACCACTTCTAACCGTCTTTCCTGGGGGGTTTTGCAAGAAAAGCTCTGCTGAGGGAACCTGGGTACCAGCCCTGAAGTCCACATCCCAGTAACAGAGGGATGGAGACAGAGAGCTCAAACTTCAAAGCACTTGGCTGGTGGGACCTCCTAACCCGAACCAGGCTAGAGAAGGTCCCACAGCCCAAGCTCCAGGCTTTCTGCATCCAGAAATGCCATGGTAGGCACAGCCAAGAATTACACTTACTTATTTTTTTTTTTTTTCTTTTCCAGGCACTGAAAATTGCTGCGTGGGAAGAAGGGGATTTGGAGTTGATGAATGGCTTTGCCGTGTTTGCCAAACAGATGCTTTCTTTTTATGGGCACCAAACACCTGGGCTTGCCCTTCCTGGCTGGAAGAGCAAACTCCCCAAAAAACTATTCACCGACACCAGCAAAAATTGGTAGTTTCAAAAGAAAATTAGGAAGGCTGGAGGTGCAGGGCCAGGGGAGCAGAGGGGAAAGGCCAGGTTCAGCTCTCCGAGGTATGTGATGTCCCCATGCTGTTTCTGTCCCAGCCAAGGGGATTTTCCAGTGACCTGGATGTGAGCAGGGCACACTCCATTCTTCCCACTGGTCCTGGGTCAGCCTCCCCAGAGCCCTGCAGCACGGGGACCGGGTTGGGCCAGCACCCCTGAGCCCCGAGGTATCCACTCAGCCCTTGCAAAGAGCCCAAGGGGGTCCCACGCCTTCCCTGCTGCACCTTCTAAAGAGGAAAACGCCTGCAGAGAGTCATTGGGAGGCATCAAGGGATGCAGGTGCAAGTCCCGTGAGGAACCGCACTGGGATGGATGCCCCTGGGTTGCGGGGAGGCTGCACCTGAGCTGGGAGCGGCACCCAGGTCTCGGCTCCTCGGTTTGCATGTGAAATCAGGGGTTTCCCGTAATGGGAGGATTGCAATGGTCCCCTCTGCGACCCTTGGAGGAGTGGCGTCTCACCTGGCTGGCCTCCCTGTCCATGAATCACGCCCCAGTTAGCTGAAAGGAGATCTTCAGGGCTTGCTCCCTGCTCCTGCAACAACCCATCAATCCATCCCTGAGCCACTGCACCGAACCCCGGTGGTCCCTGTCACCCTGAGCTCTCTGCCGACGCTGCCGGCCTCCCCCTGGGTGGGGTATTTGCTTTTATTTCCCAGCATATGCACCCCCTCCCCTATAGCAACACCAGCCGCACGCTCACTTGGAAAGCCTCTTTGCAGAACCTGAGATCGCAGGTTGAAACTTGACAGCTTGTTTGCTCCTTTCTTTACCCTTGCCATTTGCACAGCCCTCGGTGAGGTTTTCAGGCCATTGGTGTTGATACGCATCGTTTATCTCGATTTACCTTGGCTCATCTGTTGCTTTGTGCCATTTGGGATGTATTTGTAGTTTCTTGTCCTGCCTCTAAGGAGCAAGCCCCAGGCTGCAAAAACCCTTCTCCTGCGGGCTGCAACCTACAGATCTCTCCAGAGAAGTGTTTCTAATCAAAAATAGATATATTTGGCTTTAATAGCTTCCTGTTTCTTTTCCTAAATGACCTAGCTGCTTCTTCAGGGCGTTTCAGCCCCAGCAGCATCCCATGGCAAGGAGTTCCCCAGCTGAATGCGCAGCCTTAACTCACCCCTGCCGGGACAGGGACCTGGCACCAGAGCATCACCAGTAATTTTCCACCCGACTCCGTGCTCTGGAAATACACCCAGGCACGGAAAAAGCCTGGAAGGGAATAAAGAAGACTCTTGGCTAAGGCAGCTTGGCCAGCTCCCAAGCCAAGGAACAGCTTCAGGTTCATCTCCAGCTCCCCGGCAGCTTGGCAGGCAGGGCTGCCTCGGCTCAGCGGGGGCTGCAGGCTCCCTGGGGCCGGATTTTGTGGCACCCTCAGCACTATATATAGGATGGGCCAGCTACATTTTGCTGGGTGGCCACCATGCCAAAACCCCGAGCACTCCTGCTCCAACAGCTCCCTGTGCCTGCGCGTTTGGTGCAAGGTGAAAAGGAGGAAAAAAAATGGCTTTTGAGGGGTTTTTTTGGTTTTTTTTTTCCTCTTCATTCTTGCTGCAGAGAAAATGGGTTCAGAGGCTGCCTTGGGAAGGGGAAGGAAAAAACTTGGCTGTTCTGGCAAGGGCAGAGTGTGCAGAAGGCTTGGGGGCAGCGGGGAGGTGGCGGTGGGAGGGAGGTGGCTAGCGGTCCCTTTATGGGGCTGTAATTGCCCCAGCTAACAAAACCTCATTAACCCCATGAGTGAAAGGTTTGTATGAGGGCACTAAGGCGTTCCAGAGCACCAGGGCGGTAACTGCCTGCCTTCGGCTCCTGTTCCTGCTGCAATATGGCCTCAGCCTGGGCAAGAGGGTCCAGGCCATTTCCCAACCTCCCTCTGCTAATCCAGTTTACGGCGATAACCCCTGGGAACCATCCCCGCCTCCCATTGCAGCAGCTGGGGAGCACGAGGTGTTGCCAGAGGAGCCTCCCCACACCCTGCGTGGCCCCGGCAAGCAAAGGAGGCTTCCTATATCCCACGAGCATCCTTTCCCCAGTAGCTCCCCGTGGCAAACGCCCTTGGAGAGCTGCAGCCCCTGCCCACCCCTGTGAAAAATCCGGTGCAACGGGGGATGAAACAGGCTGGGAAAGAGACACCAGGGGCAGACAGGAGGGAGGTCTGTAATACCATGATGAGTCCAGAGAAGATAAATGAGGGGGTGATTACTCACTGCCTCTTGTGTAAAAACCAGGGCCATCAAACTCAACAAGCAGTCAGCGGGTTCAAAGCAACCCAAAATAGATGCTTCTCCATACGATTAAGCTGCAGAGCCCTTTGCCGTAGGGCAGCATGATGCAGAAGGCTAAGGATGGCTTCAAGAAGCAATCCCTTGAAGAGAAAGCCACCCAGGACACAATGAGCATCACCAGCTCGGTTCGCTGGGTGCCTCAAGGAACATAGAAGCAACTTCTGTTCAATGAGGTCTTATGTTTTCTCCTGGCCGTCTGCTCCAGATGACGGCTGGGGAGCAAGAAACCCCACCAGCGAGGTGGGCTTCGAGGCTCAGCTGGGGCACATCTGTGGTCTGAGACCTGGGGGCAAGTTGGCCAAGGGTGGGCTAAGCCCTGGGCCAAGGGTGGGCTAAGCCCTGGGTCAAGGCTTGCAGCCCTGAGCGGGGTCGGGAGCAGGGGAGGGTTATTTGCTGCTGGTGGAGATGAGGGAAAGAGGATCGCCCCATTCCCAAGGTGGCCGGAGGGAGCTGGAGCTGCCTGGCTTTCACCCCAGTGGGAGGAATGACTCAGTAGGAGCCAGTCACAGGAGCAACCACAAGAATCGGTTATCAGTGGAAAATCTGTCTCATGAGGGCATCAAAGCAGCTCCTTGTACACCAAAATGAAGGGGGAGGGAAAGGAAAAGAGAACAAAGAGCTGCTGTGCCGGACGAGTGGGGTTATGTGGCCCCCAGCCCGCAGCTGGGAGGATGCAGAAGGGGGCTGAAAGCCCCATGCCCTTCCACTTAAGAGCTTCTTCTGCCCATCCAGACAACCCAAGGGCTGGGTGAGCAGGGAGGGGATGGTCTCGCTCTCTGATGGCCCCACTGAAGTCAAGCCAGAGCCAGGCTATGTGCGTGTTATTCACCTTAAAACTATGTGAGTAAACAGTGAAGTCTCCTCTTCCTGGTCCCACCTTGGCAATTAAGCTGCGTTTCTGCAGGCTGGAGGAGACGAGCCCTAGTCCACCCTGGCAGATAAAGGGTCTTGCTCTCCCCTCCGGTGAGACCCTGACTCAAACCACCCAGGAGAGGAAAAATGTGCAGCTCCAGTTCACCTCCTGTGACGTGCCCTCCTGCATGGAGCTCCTTGAAAACATCCCAGCAGGAGGAAGGCAGCCCTTTCCCACCAGCTCTGATGTCGTTATCGCCTGTATCACGCGTAGTTTTGGTCACTCAGGAGCAGCGATGCTCGTGACTTGCTCTGTGGAGCAAACTGGTAAGAGCCTGGCTGAAAGACCCAGCGCTGGCCTGGGGGAAGAAGAAATGATCTTTGCAAGAGAGAGACCTCCCTGCTGTGCCGGCAAAAGCCTCTGAGCTTCGGAGACCACCACCACAGCCACGAGTCCCATGGGAAGCTGCATCCTGATGCCTCCCACCCCCGTCCTCAGGGTTCCTGCAGGACCTTTTGGGAGGCCTCCAAGGTCTGTGGCTTGGTGCCACTGGCTGCAGCCAAGCTTGGCTTTTCTCTAGAAAACCTTCATTCCTCTTGGTGTCCTCTTTTCTATCAGTGCCATGTGCTGAGGATTCCTAGTAGAAGAGGAAAAACCACCCTGGACCATCCTAGAGGAATGAGAACAACCTCCAGGGCAGGCCTGAAGCCAGCCCAGAGCTGGGAAGCCGTGCAGAAGGCTTTGAAGGATTTCCAGCTCTCCTGAGACAGCGGTTTCAGCAGGCGGAAGGGGAGAATAAAAGGACCAAACTCGCCACAAAGCTGTGCGGCTGCCTGTCCTCCCACACCAGACAAAGGAGGGTCAGAGACCCAGCAGCAAAGCCACGTGAACACCCTGGAGAGGGAAACACACCCCTGACCCCAGCCAGGGGGCAACCAAAAATGGCTTGAAGACTTCGGGAGCATCTCAGTGTGTCCCTGGGAGACCCATGCAGGCTGGACCAGTGGGAGGCAGCTCATGGGTCGATAGGTGCGGGCTGGCCCCAGCTGGGCACCCAAGCATACGGATATCAGAGATAACTGATGGAGAACAGAGTCCAGGGATTACGGAGCCTTGTAGCCATTCCCACACTGGGAATCACACAGAAATAAAACAATAAACCACTCCTGGGCTTTAGGCATACGCAGCAGCATACGTGCCACCCCCGTGGCACAGACACAACTTGGCAGGCTTGGTGTTTGCTGCTGGAAACCAAACCAAACCCAGGGAATGAGTCCCACCTCGCGGGTCTGCTGCACTGGCTGCAGACTGCACCAGAGTTGGAAACTACGTGCAGTTGGAGATCAGCCCCCTTTTTTCCCCTCTTGCCAGCTGATCTTTCAGCCGGATCAGTTCCTGGGCATCTTCACCCCCTAATCTCACCAGTTATTGCTGGTGGAAGGGAAAAGGCAGGTTGGAGGTGGGCAGATGGGTCTGGGATGGTCTGGAGCTACTGGGGAGCAGCTCCTGGGCTGGGGAGCCTGATGCCCAGGCTGTTGGTCAGCCCCTGTGGGCTGTATTCTGCCCGATTGACTTCTACCTCCATCCCCGTGTCCCATGGTTCCCCTTTGGTGGCTCCATGTGAGGTGCCGTCCCCTGTATGCCCCGGCTGTGTAAGCCAGGCTGCCGGGGTGCAGAAGGTGGCCGTGATCCTGCTGCTGGTTGGGAAGTGCCAGAGATGCTCCCACCTCCTCCATGCTCCTCCACCTGCCTTCCCAGAGGAGGTATCACCATCCCTGTGCCCTGAAGGCAGCTGAGGAGCTGAAAAGCTTCCAGCCTGGCTGGCAGCGGCCACCTCCGTCCTCCACGACCTCAGAGCCCGTGGAGAAAGCAACCGATCTCTTGCTCGACTCCTGTGAGCCCATTTCTCCTTGCGCTGGGAAGGAGCCTCCATTCTCAGTGAGGACATTTTGTGCCGTGTTGTGGGGTCTGGTCCAGGCAAAGGGAGGATGTGCAGCTCCATCAGATCCCCAGAGAGGCCAGTCCCTTGAGCCACCTCTCCCAGCTCCTTCAACAGCAAAAAAAGCCCAGGCCAGCCAGAGCTGCCTCCTTAGTCATCGCATCAAGTTCATTTGTGGCTATAGGTGGCATTTCTGAGGCAGCCAAACCACAAGTTTAGCAAGAAGCGCAATCCCCAGTTGCTCCTGAGAGTGCAGAAAGTGTCAGAGAGGTCGAGGGTTTCTCTTTGGGAGTGAGCTGGGCGGGCACACTGTGGCCACGGCTGGGAGGAGAAGAGGGGGAAGGTCCACGTGTTGCTGATGTTCAAACTGGGTGACCTCAACCAAAGTGGGCAAAAAAGAAAAAGAAAAAAAAAAAAAAAGACG
Source organism: Gorsachius goisagi (assembly GCA_018403395.1). NCBI lineage: Eukaryota > Metazoa > Chordata > Aves > Pelecaniformes > Ardeidae > Gorsachius > Gorsachius goisagi. The sequence continues at coordinate 60,881 of BOSO01002552.1, forward strand.
TAAACAAATCCGTCAAAGAAACTGCAACTTCCTCAGGCTGATCTCTTGCAAGGCTTGCCCAGAGTTACATCATGGTGCTTATTAGGTGCCAGCAGCCGGAGCCCACAGCCGCGGCCCAGCAGCACCCTCCCGGGACCCCCCCGCCTCCTGGGGTGCTCTCCCTGCTGCCTCTCCTGCTCCCCCGGCCCGGGGGGCTGCAGCTCCAGCCGAGCTGCGCGGGGAGGGCATCCCGCATGCACCAGTCCTCACCCAATCCCTTGGGCATCCCATGGACACAACCCCCTTCCCCGGCTCCTTTGGCCCAGGGAGGCTTGCAAGCACCCCCAGGCTACTGCACAGCACCCCATGGTGCCTGGCCACTGGCGCACACTGGTAACCAAGCCCCTTCCCCTCTGGGAGAGCGGGTCCCTGAAGACGGGCGTTGCTGCGGAAGGATGCGGCAGGCCTCCTCGCTCTGGCACTGGGGCAGCTCCCGAGCATCTCCCTGACCTCAACGCACTGACACGGAGAGTGTTGTGGGGTGAGGGCCAGCAGCTGGAAAGAGCCTCCGAGGGTCTGCACCTTCAAAGGATGTGGTTTCTTAGCTCGCCGCCAGCCTCCCTGGCAGCTATGGCTCCAAGAGCCCTACGGGGCATAGAGGGAAGGGGCTGGGCAGCACTGTCCCTGGGGACATGGGGACCCCCTGGCCAGCAGCTGGGCCAGGAGGGGATGGCATCCCAATATCAGCAGCCTCCTATAAGCGAACAGCCGCCACAGCCATGCCAGCGAGGCCAGCTTCCCAAAAAGTTGGAAAGCCTGCAACCCCTTCCCCCTGCCCAGCCCCTGGCTACCTGTCCCAGGCCAACCTAAATCAGCCCCACCTGGGTGCAGGAGCCTGGGGGGTTTGGGTGCTGAACTCTGGTGCCATCCCCAGAGGGACGTCATGCTCATGCATGGGAGAATGGTGGGACTGAGTCCTGTGAAGAGACCTGGCTTGATTTTGGAGGCCAGGCAGGTATGGGGTGCTCGGGCATGGGCCTGGCTTCTACATATGGGTGCTTATCCCAGCCAGGAGCTGCACGGCCACTGCTAGCCGGAGCAGAGGGCAGCTCACCAGCTTCCCCAGGCTCACTTGTTGCCACATCCAAGCCTTTTTCAAGACCACAGATCTATTCCTTACCACAAAGCACTGAACAAGGTAGTTTCCCTGCCCTGCCTGCTCCCCTCTTCTTCCTCCAAAACAGCCTTTGGGGAATGCTGGGGGTGTCCCCAGAGATGATGGGAGCTGGATGCCCAGGGAGCAAACCTGAGTGCAGAGCTGCACCTCCGGGATGGAGGAGGAGGTGGCAAAAGAGGGGAAGCTTGCAGGGGAACCCCGGCCTGGGGTTCTCTGCTCCTGGGAGTGGGATTCCTGCGAAACCCCTTTTCTCATAGCCCAGGAGGCTCCTCAGCTCCTGTGCATGCCCCGGTGCTGGGGAGAAGCCGTGCCATGGGGCTGCCTTGGGTACAAAATGGGTTGCAGCGTTTGGGGGTTTCCTTCCTGCAGGCAGGGAGTGGGTGAACCACCCCAGCACCCATGTCCTGCCCTCCGAAAGGGCAGGGAGCATGTCTGGAACATCTCCGAGGCTGCCCCAGCCCCGGGACTTCCCGCAGTCAGAGCACCCAAGCATGCCGAGGCCAAGCCGGACCAGCTGCCAGGCTCCAGTGCCAAAGCCCCGGGGCTTTCAAGCCCACAGCATGATGCAAGAGTGATTTTCCTTGGCTCCTGATGAGGCTTTGGATGGGTTTCATCAGCCTGTGAGCCGCTCCAAGGGGTGAGCCGCAGCTCAGCTGTTCTGGCCGCCTCCCGGGACTCTCCTGGGAACATCCCAGTGGGAGGGTTTTGGGCACGGCCTGGCAGTGGGGTGCTTGGCAGGCTCACCCCATCACGGATGCGGCTGGGCTCCTGCTGGTCCCGCTCCATGAAGCCTCCCCTCCGCTGAGGGTGCAGGGAGCTGTCAAGAGCCCTAATTCATTGCCTCCCCAACCGCCAAATGGTGGCTTTGTTTTTGCCCTTGAGAAAGGAAAGACTAAAGCAGGGGAGAGGCTGTGTTTTGCAGGAATATAACATAATCCCACTGCAAGCTCCATCACCTGGGGAAAGGTGGCAGCGGCAGAACCAGGAGCCCCGGGGGCTGCTCGGCTTTTCCCTCCCTGCGTCCTTCCCAAGGGTTCCACAAGGCAAAGCCTACCATGCTGGGAAACAAAAGCAAAAAGAAACACCGGGTTTTGGGGTTTTTTTTAAAGTGGAGGAACGGCGTGTGAATGCAGAAGCAATAATTAAAGCGGGGACACGGAGCTGGAGAGCTTTCAGTTCCCAAACTGTACCCGAGCCTCAGCAGTTTGCTTTGTGCTGCTCATTCATCCGCAGGGTTATTTTTGATTTCCTCCCCCTGGGAGAGCAGGATTCATTTTGTTTGCAAAGTCCCTTTGAGAGCAGCTTGCTGAGGATATGGGTTAGCAGAGAAAAACCCTCTTGGCCACTGGGGTTTGCTCCCACCCTGCCTGGGGCAGAGAAGCAATGGCAATTCCACTGCCATCATGTAGGTGTTGCCCATCTTCTGGGTGGGAAGGTGATGTTTTATGTCCCTTGGGAATTTATACCCACTCCGCTGTTGCTAGGGTTTGGATATCTCATTATCTGCGGGTAATTATCTAACGATAATGAGACACCTACATCTATGGTTTACTGGGTTTCGTCTTTATTGCTTTCCTGGGGCAGAGAGTTGTGCAGGTTGTTATATTTTATTTGCAAATAATTGGAGGCCCTGATGTGATGTAAATCAAAGTTTTGAAGGAGATGAAGCTGGCAGAATATTGGGCGAGAAACCGGACCTGCCTGTGCCTTATTTTCTCCTTAAATCATCCTAAAAGATCACCTCACCCTGGGTGGAAGGAGCTCCAGAACACGGAAGGGTAGGAGAAGCTGCAAAGTTGTCCCCTGCCGCCAAACAACCTGCCCCGCATGGGGCATTTCCAAAAACTCCCAGCTCTCAGAGCATGGAGTCTGACTTCCAGAACTGAGAGAGATGCAGGAGGGGGTGCCTCGGAGGGTGCTGGGGTCTCCTCCCCGCACAGCCAAGCGCTTGCCGGGGGCTCGGAGAGAGCTGGCAGTGCTCAAGCCTTCAACCCCATCTTGGCACCCAAAGCAATGTGCAGGAGGAGGAAAGCCTGACCTTTCCCTATTCTCGGTAAGTGTATTTTAAACTCAAGTGCTCTGGGAGCTGTTGGGAGCCCTCCCTCATAACCCTCCATCCTCCTCCCTCCGGCTTCCCCGCCACCGCTCCATCCCTTCCTCCCTGTTTTCCTTCGCTTGCCGGCACGATGGGAGGCCCAGCAGCTGGGCTGAGTGTGGGGAGCAGGCAAAGTGTAAATTAAGACGGTCTCTACAGCTCTCTTACTCCAATTAGCTCAATAATTAGAGCTTCATCAAGGATGTTGCTGCCTCCAAGGATGTCTCCAAGGTGAGAGCTGCTAACGAGGCTGGGAAGTCCCTGGTGGGAGCCCTGGGATTAAAGCCACCGCTTGTCTGTTTGGGCAAAGCGATGGGTGCCGGTGTCCCAGATTCCCCGCGGCGCCCAGGGGATTGGCCTTCATCCCATACGGGATGCGCTCCGGGTGCAGAAGAGGACCCCGTCTCCCACTCCCCTCGAAAACAGCTCCTGAGCCAAAAAAGCCATTGCGTCCTGCGGCGGGGGAGGCCGTGCAGCTGCCCAAACCGAAGCGTCTCCCCCGACCCCCCCAAGCTGCCAGTGGGAGACACCCTGGCCAGGGGGGGCAAACTGCCTGCCACCTTCCCACGCTTGCTTCGGTTGACACTGAGTAGAAATCAAAGAAATTTCCAGGAAACCTCCTGGGCCTCTTGAGGAAACCAGGGACAACTGCTGCTGAGACTCTAGAATGGTGGCGAGCTCCTCTGCAGACCCCCCACAGCTGTTGCCTGGCATCCCCTGTGAAAGCATCCGTGGGGACACCGGTCCAGCATGCGTCTCCCCTTCTCTGCTTGGGCTTTGTTTGGATAATTTGGGGGTTACTGGATGACTTGAGGAAGCGAGGGGGATTTTTCTTACCACTGCATAAGCAGCTGGTCCTGCTCCAAAGCCTGCCCAGGCCCTAGGAGCAAACCCGAGGCCTTTTTGGAAGGATGCTGTATTTAAAATCTTGGTAGCTGTGGTGTTAGTGGGCAGTGGATAACCTTTAAATCTCACCTCTCCTTGTTGCCAAGAGATCATCTGAAGTCTACCAGCTCTCCAGAAGCTAGAGCACAACTTTACGTGGAAGCAAATCAAAGAGAAGAGGAAAAAAGAAGAGGGAAAAGGAATAAAGGCAAAGATGCTCCTGGACCGATCTGCTGCGGGAAAAGGGGACAGACAGGGATCTGTCCCCTGGACACATCTTTGCCATGTCCAGGAGCTGGGTACCCCAGAGCCACCCCCCACCCACCCTTCCCCATCACTTGGACCCCTGGCCCGTATCACACTGGGTACTGCCCTCCTACAGGGGGTTAACTCCCCCTGAGGGGCTTAATTAGCACCAGGACAAATTGGGGAGCACAAGCTGGGACAAGAACCGACCCTTTTTGGGGTACAGGAGAAATGGCACGGCAGGGGAGCAGCAATGACTTGAACTCCGAATGCTGCCCGGGAGAGGGAGCCTGATGCCCAAGCTCCCACCATGAGCCCCCTCATCCCCATGCCCGCAAGGGGTCAACCCCGGGAGCGGATGCCCCACCTCGAGCACAGCATTTGGGGACCCGTCCCAGGAGCCAGTGTGCTGGAGGCAGCGGCAATCTGAAGCCAGCAGGCTTCCTGAGTGCTGGGAGGGAGCCCGAGCACGGCAAACCACAGATCAAATCGCCCAAGCGATGAACCCAAAGATAGATGCCATCTCTGCCGGGGCTGAGAAGCCTCAAAAAGAAAATTGAAAACCACAGGGCCAAAGTTTGACTAATTCAGTCAAACTCTCACCTCCCCAGGCTCCCATTGACCCCATGGGGCTGCCTGTGCTGCTCCCCCCAAGCCGGGTCCCCAAGCCCCCCGGCTGCTCACCCACCATGGAGGATGCTGGTGGTTGGAGGGGCAAAGAGTTTCAGCCGTGCCTTCGGTGCACCAGGGCTGGGAATCACCACCCACCTTTCCCCAAAGGCCATTTTCCCAAGTGCTTATGTCTTAAAAAAATTAAGAAAAAATAAAATAAAATTTTAAAAAAGTGGTTTCTCTTGAGGGTGGGGTCTGCTGTGCTCATGGTGCCAGCAGGTTTGATGCCTCAGCAAGGAGCAGGTTCGTCGCCACTCAGCCGATTTCAGTTGCTAATGAAGAGATGAATCACGCAGGAAGTCGAGAGAGAAGGAAATTCACAGCAAAAAAAAAAAAACCCACGAAGAAAACAGAGCAGGTATTTGCTCAGAGGACAGGTAGAACCCCCTCGCTGTGCTCTAGAGAAATGTAAGACACTGAGTTATTTCACAAGGGAGATTATATAGGAAATAATGTGTGTTTTGGAATAAGTCATTGTAAAAACAAAACATCCTCTAGAAATTAGAGGCGGCTGCTGTGAAAACCTCGTGCCGCACGTCACAGCCTTTAAAAGCCTTCTTAGGAGCAAAAAGGATATTTCAGAAATTACAGATTCAGAAAAAAAGCCCCATCAGACCGAAAGCCAGGGAGATGGTTTCAGTGAGGTCAAGTTTTAAGAGCTCAGCTGAATGACTGGCAGCAGCGATGTGTCCAAATACGGTGAGGAAGGGTGTTTCTGGCGTAGAGTTAAGCGAAAAGTTAAACTCAGGCTTAAAGAGATTATGTGCCATGTCCCATGAATTGCAGTTCTGGCCAGTGAGGTAAAAATTAACACTGATATTTATTTTTTTTTTTTATGGCCGTCACTCCAAATAATAAACTTTACTATCCTCCCACCTGCTCATTTTAATATATAACTATTATAGGTAACATACTAATATATCACGTCTAATAATTAAATATATAATAATTATTATTATACAATTGCATTACAATTTGACCATAGAAAATGTTACAGCAGCGCACAATCGATGAACTCCAGGCAAAGCGTTCGCACGTAAACTTCGGAGCTCAAGGGGCTGGCAACTCAGAGCAGCCAGCTCCTCCCAGCGATTTATGTTCTTTGTGGAAATCAGCTGCCGCCGCCACAAAACTGCTATAAATTAAAGAAAGCCGTAAGGGGAAAAATAATGGTTGGGAGGCCAAGAAGAGGAGAATTCAAATGCTGGCTTCTGGGTTCAATAAGGTCCTTAAGCACCTGTATTAATAATTAGGCACATTCCTAAGCCCTGGGCAGAACTGGGGCCAAAAAGAGTGAGTGGCTTCATATGTCTCATTGAGCTGGGGCTGGGGTAGATCCCTTCCTGCTGTAATCCATCTCCCCATCAATAATCATTGCATTGCCTTTACATGGGGTAAATGTAAAGCTCGTTCCCTTAGGAAACCGCCAAAGGAACCATTTTCCCCCCCTTTCTCCTGCCATCTGAAGATGCTTGGGGCTTTTGGTTTCCCATAAAACCACGGGCAGATGATGGTGTTTTGAGGCACCGCCACGCTGCGCAAGGAGCCGCTTGGACTTCATTGGGGGAAAGGGCCATTGGAAAAGTGGACCTCGTTATTTCTCACTTCGAAAGCTTTATTTCTCTCTCCTGGTGGGCGCTGAGCCTCTGCCACCGCTGCGCTGTGTGGCCTTGGGCAACGCCGTCTGGCAGCATCTGTGTCACTGGGTTAATCGTATTTACGGACCTTTTATGAGGGTTAATTATTAGTTGGGGAATGTTTGCGTGGACCTTTTCAGGCACGGCTCCTTGGATAAAAGCTAAATTTTAATGCTGGCAAATAGACCTGGGGCTCGAGCCTTAGTGCAGTGCTGGGGTCCCCTGTGCGGGGGGGTAAATCCAGGAGGAGAGCCTGTTGATTTGGGGTGGGGGTGACTGTGAGGGCGGCTAAGAAACCATCCCAGACCATCGGTGGATCCCTCTGGTTCCCTGTCCCCTGCACATGAGATGGGAAAGCGCTGGTGTGCGGACAGAGGGACTCGAGTCCAGCCAGACCCGAACCCTGTGGCTGCACCCACGCCTGCGTCCAGCCCCTGATCCTGGTGGGGTCGGGCTGGGGGGGTATCCCCCTACAAGGGGGGGTCTCTCCCTGTAACAGGGGCTCTTCTTTAACAGGGGCTCCCCACATTGCAGGGACTGCCTATAATGGGGCTCCCCTAAATGGGGGGTCCTCCCTAATGGGGACTGCGGGGTCCTCCCTAATGGGGACTGGCTGCAACGGGGGCTCCCCTTAATGGGGCTTCTCCCCCTGGGTAGGCTCCCTATACGGCTGCTCCTCCGTAATGGGGGGCTCGCTGCAACGGGGACCCTTCCACAACAGGGTCTCCCCGCTGCGGGGGTTTCCCGTAACGGGGCGGGGCGGGGGGGGGGTGGGGCGGGGCGGGAAATACCCTGTACCGAGGGTTCCCGCTCACAGCGCGCCGGGCAGAGCGGGGCAGAGTCCCGGCCAGCTCAGCGCACATGTGGCGGGCTGGGCCGGGCCGGGCCGGGCCGGGCTGGGCTGGGCTGTCCCATCCCGTCCCGTCCCCTCCTCCGGCCGGCCCACATGCACACCCAGCCCTCCCCCTCCTCCCCCTCCTCCCCCTCCTCCTCCTCCTCCTCCTCCTCCTCCCACTTCCTCCGCACAATGCAGGCTGCCGGCCGAGCGGGACAGCGGCAGCCGCCCCCCCGCCGCCACCGCCGCTGCCGCGCCCCCCGCCCGGCCCCGTAGCGATGCTCCGGGGTAGGCACCGCGCCGCCGCCGCAGGTGAGTGCGGGGCCGGGGCCGCTGCTCGGTGGGCTTGGGGCAGGGCAGCGGGTGCGGGCCGGGGCCGGGGGGCGGCGGGGGCCCCGCACCCCGCTTTGGGTACCCCCTCGGAGGGCGAAGCTCCCGGCCGGGGGCATAACCCTGCAGGAGGAGCTCCCCCCCCCCCCCCGCACCCTGCACCCACCGCTTCCCCCGGGTCATCGGCTCCTCGTTGGGCGATGCAGGGAGAACTGGGCTTCGGGCTCCATGGGCTCCGGGCGCCAGTTCCCGGGGGTTTTTACCCATTTATGCACACTTTAGATGGTGCAGCTGGTGAGCAAGGGAGCCAAACGCGCCCATTCGGCTCCCCTGCCGGGGCGTAAACCCGCCGGGGGCCATCGTGGTGGTCACTGGAACATTGCCTACACGAACGCTGTGGCTGTGGATGTGCAGAAGGGACAGAAGGACGGACAGCGGCCATCCAGGCCTCGCCAGGTCCGTGCCTCATGGCCAGGCAGGAGCATGACCGTGGCCAACCTGGGAGGTGACACCGGTGGGTCAGAGTTGGATCGAGGCATCTGTACTGTGTATCGGAGTGGGTTTAGTCCCCTAAATACTCAGCTGTAGTTCTGGAGGCAGTCGCTCTGCCCTTCTGGTGGCTGCTACACGCTTCATCAAGTTTTGGGGTTTTTTTTTATAAAAGTGAACATTCCTGGGGCTTTTTCAGGAATAGCAACCTCATTTGCAACACGGGCGACAGCATGCTGAGTGTCTTCGGTGAGGATGCTGTCTGAAAAAGCAGCTGGCTTGGGGCGAGTGAAGGCTCTGGCTGGGCTTTTGCCTACCCAGGAGAAGCTCAGGGGCTGCAAACTTTTTTGGAGAGAGATAAGGTATGAAATAAGGGAGCTGAGACCACTGAGGCTGCTTCTTTGCCCCCCCGATGACCCCAGTGGGGGGGCGCCTTGCTGGTGATCACATCCAAGCCCACCGGAGAGATGGGAAAGGTGACCTCCTCGGCAGGGACCCAAGGTCCCCGCAATTGTGAAACCGGTATTGCAGCTGGACGGGAAACCACCTTCTTACCGGGGGAGAAGTCCACTCGCTTCGGGGTGATACGGGGGAAGCCCCCTCCCTTGGCAGCCCTCTGCCACGGGACCCCGGGCGGGTGTCTCGAGTTGGGGCTGCGGGATGGCTGGGGATGTCCAATGCTGGCGGGGTTAGGAGATTTTGGGGTTTTATTTCTTGATAGCTGCTTCCTGCGGGCTGGCTGGGAGTTGGCGGCTATTTCTTCACATCACGTGGCAATGGAGGAGGCGGGAGGCTGCGATGAGAGGCTCCCACTTATTACAGCCGCTTTAGGGCATCGCATCCTGGGGAGGAAACGCTGGGGAGCCGCGTGTTGTGCCTGGCTGCCCCGGCGATAACACACACGGCCACCCTTGTTTGGAGCTGTCGGAGCAAAAAAAGCCATCTGAGCCATCCCCGGCAGCCTCGACACGCCAGGGAGCCCTCCCATGCCCTTTCGATATCTGAAATGCGGCAGATAAAGCTGGCTGCGGCCCACGGGCGCTTGGCAGGGAGGTTTTGCCTGCATGCAGCGGGGCGAGACGTGCTCCTTTCCATTTGGTTTTATTTTTCTCCCTCCCGGCTGAACAGCCCCTTCTGGGAAAAAAAAACCCTGCGAAGAAGAGGGAGGGGAAAAAAAATTAACTAAAAAAAAAAAAAGAGGACTAAATCGGTTGGTTGTGTTTAATCCGCCCACTGCTTTCCCCAGCTGTGGAGTTTCAGTATCACAAGTGCTGGCCGCACGTGTTAGCGTTCACCCCGGCATCCCCGATTCCTGGGTGCCCCTCCCGTCCCCACAGACCCCAGCTGGGGTCGGCTGGGGGGAAGGAAGGGGGGCATCACCATGCTGGCTGCGAGGGGATAGTCCCAGAGGGGAAGGGCTGATGGTGACAGCAAGCGTGGAGCTGTTTTCTTGCCTCTCAAATGGCGCAGGTGTAGGGACGGCAGTGGCCGGGGCAAAGCCCCAGTTTATTTCATGGGAAGAGGGGGCCCATTAGTGCCCTCACCCTAATGAGGTTAATGAGCTCACCCCCTATGAGACATCAGAGAACCCATGTGGCTGGCTCTGGCCGCTGCTGTGGGATGACTTGCTCTGTTCCGCATCCCTCCAGCAAGGCTGGAAGCCGGAGCTGGCTGCCCGCTTTCCCACTGAATCGCTGGGAAGGGCTTGGGGTGTTCCCGAGAGGAAAGGTCTCCTCGTAACAGGGTTACGAGGCCTTTTCCTTCCTCCCCTCCCCCCTCCAAAAGAGGGGTCTCCTCTGCTGCAGTTGCAGGAGATTTGGAAATGAGGCGATTGCATTGGTGCTGCCGACGTGCCCAGCGGCGTAACCCAGTCCTGCGGTGACTGCGGGGCCGGTTGCACAACGTCCCTGATGCCACGGGTTTTGTAGATCAGTGCATTTCAGGGAAAGGGGAAAAAGCAGCGGGGAAATGCTGGAAGTCACGAGATCCCGGGTTTCTGTCCCAGCTTGTCCACCCCGAGCACGGTCACTGCATGGAAGGGATCCCACGCCTGCATCTCCCTCCCATGCCAGCATCTCCCGGGGAGACGGATTTAAACACTCCCCTCCCCAGAGATCTCTCTCCTGGTAAGGAAAGGCCGTGGCTCGTTTTGGGGGGCAATGTGCAGCCTGCTTCTCCTGGTCACAGGCCCCCCCCAAATGTAGTCAGCATGTGGTGATGGAGGAGCCTGCAGCAACCCCCCCCCCCGGCTGGGGCGAGGAGGGACAGCGCAGGTCAGCCTCCTGCCTCGGGCCAGGGTCTCACATGGCAAGCAGGGGTTTGGGGGTTTTGGGGGGTTTCCTCCAATCTTTTTCAATTTTAGGGGAGTGTTTTTTCCCCTGGATCTATGTGATGGCAAATGTAATTGGTACCGGATGCCTTGGAAATACCCTCAGGCTCCTGAGGATAAAGCTGTTGGAAACAATGCGGTCGCCCACAGCCCCTTTCTCTGGGGAGCTGCTTCCCAGGGTACAGGGAGCTGCGCGTCCTCTCGGCCGCCGGGAAGCACCCACCCACCAAAGAGGATTTCAGAGGAGGCCAGGGAAGCAGCCTCCTCCCTGGAAAGCAAGAAATTGTGCAAGTTTGGAAAAGAAATCCAACCCGAAGGAGCAGCAGAGGGGTGCAGCCCTCTTGGTCACGCCAGAGCTGCTGGGGCTGGGGGGAGGCAGGTCTGCACGGGGCCGGCCCCTCGCCCCCCCGGGCCAGGCGTGCGGGGTGCTGAGCTGCGGCTGGGCAGGGGCTCCCACGCTGGTGGCTGGGTGGCTGGTGGGCCTGTGACCGCCGTTTCTGCCTGTAAGTGGCCTGGCCGGGCTCTGCCTGTCGGGCGGGGAGGGCTGGCAGGACGGCACGTGTGGTTTGCCAGAGCGGGCTGTGTGCGTCTTGGCGCTGGGCTCCCCATTATCTGGTCCGTTTCCCCTTCAGTGGACAAGGTTTTTATCTTATCTCCACGCTCTCTTCCTCCATTTCCTTCTTTGCTGCTCTGCTAACTCTTGCCACAAAAGGGAAAAAAAAACCAACAAACCATGGTGGGGTGAAGAACAGACATGAGATCCTGCTTCAGTAAGTCCATCCGTGGGCTTGGGGGATGCCAGGCCATGCCTGGGAGATGCTGGATCATGTTTGGCCGTGCTGGGAGAATGCTGGGTGATGTCTGGCAATGCTGGGAAGGTGCTGGGTGATGTCTGGCCATGCCTGGGAGGATGCTGGGTGAAGTCTGGCCATGCCTGGGATGATGCTAGGTGAAGTCTGGCCATGCTGGGAGGGTGCTGGGCCATGGTCCAGCAATGCTCAGGTGGGTCTGGGGGCTTGCTTGGGTGATGTACACGATGCTCAGGTGATGCTGGGGGGATACTGGGTGATGCTCCAGTGATGCTCTTGGAGCTCAAGCAATGCTCAGATGTCAGGGGATGCTCAGGAGATGCTGGGCAGTACTGGAGGAATACTGGGTGATGCCAGGAGATACTGGGGAGATACTTGCGATGCTGAGGGGATGCGGGGCAATGCCCAGGAAGGATGCTGGGATGGTCTGCCAGCTCCACCTGCTGGCATTCACCGCTTGACACTGCGGGCCGGCACCCGGGCCCCACCGCAGCAGCAGCTCAAAATCAGAAGAGACCATTAGGGTGAGGGTCCCCCCACGCTGCAGGCTGCTGCCTTGGAGACAAAGCCTCAAATTAGCTTGGAAAGGAGTAACTGTTAGGGGATTTGGGGCAGCCTGTGTTTGTGCCTCGCTGCGGTCTGCTGGCTCTTCACCTGAGCTGACCCAGCTGTGCTCCCCGCTGCCTGCAACAGACACTCATTGAGGCTTTGAAACCAAAGCCCTGAGAGCTTTTCCGGGCTTTTCCAAGGAAGCGATGGAGAAACACTTGGCCAGCCTGCCAAGATCACACACAACCCCCCCGCCAGCTTTGGGCTCCCACCCTGGCTTGTGCAGCGCTGCTCCGAGGGAGGGGAGCACCTGACCGGATCCCTAGCTTCCACGCTAAGGATCAAATGTTGCTTCTCAATTGGGGTGGGTTTTTATTTTTTTGGGATCTCTGCCAGGTGCCGGGAGGACAGGAGAAGGGAAGCAAGTCCCCGCTGCCCTCGACAGAGGCTGACTGTGAGGCCAGCAGGGCATTCCTTGGCTCACTCCTCTCCTTTAGCCTTCCAGTGCGATGTTGAGCATCGCAAATGAATGAGCTTTCTGCGGCCACTGTGTGGGCAAGCTGACTTGTGGGGAGCCCTTGCTGGAGCCTGTCACCCTGTGCCATTCCCCCCCGGGCTGAGCGCTCACCATGGGGACCTGCTTTGCTCATCATTTATTTTCTGTCTCTCTCCTGCTCAGGAAGGCCAGCTCACCTCTCCCATCGCACGCCCCGGTTGGGACACCGGCAGCAACATATAAATGGCCTCAAAACGGCACTTGGAGTCTCTGGACCCCATGATTTTCAACAAGCTACCTCGGCTGGAGACAGAGCCCACCACCGGCTTCCCCGACAGCCTCTGCAAATCCAGTCCTGTGCCCAACCCTGGCTCTGAAAACCATTTCAACTACAAGGGCTCCTACTTCGCCTGCCCACTGCAGAGCCCCGATGGCCCCGAGCAGCCCCTGGCGCGCTGGAGCCCGGCGGCCACCTACCTGCACTACGGCACCGATGCCGGCAGCCAGCCCGTGCTGGCAGAGGGGCCGCCGGTGAGCTGCCTGCTGTACCGGCCCGAGAGCCTGGGGAGCAGGCTGCAGCCCCTGGGTGCTGAGAAGGGCAAGGACAGCCTCATGCGGGAGCTGCTGATGGTGAGGGAGAAGTGGACCAGCCTGCCGCCGGCTCTGGGGCACCCCTTCCCGGTGAAGAAGCCGGTGGCGGTGAATAAGGCGGCCCCCCTGGCTGTTCCCAAGCCGGTGTACAGAGCCCCAGTGTGCTTCGTGGACCCCAGGACGGCTCTGCCACTGGGACCCCGGGCAGAGAGCCTGCAGCAGAGGCCGGGGAATGCAGACTGGGCTCTGCCCACCGCCGCCCCTGCCAACCACCCTCTCCACCCCGGCGAGCCCCGCCGTGGTATTGGACTGCACAAGAAGGGTCCGCACTCCAACCCCAGCCTCCCACTGCCGCACCCAGGCCTGGTGCCGCCTGCCAAGGAGAAGGTGGGCTCCCCCGTCACCTTCTCCCCCTACTATGCAGCCTTTGAGAAATACAGGGGACCCCCCGGTACCCCCTTCCTGGAAGCCAGCTGCCCCACTGCCCACACCCAGAGGAAGGTACCCGAGGTCCCCAGCCTCAGCCCGGACCCCTGGCTCAAGCTCCAGCCGCCTGCCGCTAGCCCGGCATACCGGGAGAAGCCACCGGCGTGCTACCCGCACGCCCACTACCCACTGCCCCTCCACAAGGCTGCCCTCCTCTACCACCCCCCGGCTCCCACCCTGGAGGTGCAGCCCAGCGCCCTGCCTGGCGCCTACAAAGGCTTTGGCTTTGTGGGAAGCAGGGAGCCCTTTCCCAGCACTTACCTTAAGCCCCAAGCCCCAAGGAGCTACTTTCCCGGCCCCATGGACACCTACGTGCCGAGGGCAGATGGTTCTGATATGGTGGCATCGCCACCTGCCAAGTCGGCGGCACTGCCAAGGGATGCTGAGCAGCCGCGGCGAGCTGGCTACTTGCCGAGCCCCGGCTTTGCCTTCCCCGGTGACACAGCCGTAACCGGCAGCTCCTTGGCCAGCAGGGAGCCGGGCTGCCGGCAGCACCGGGCGGACAGTCCCCAGTGGCGAGCAGTGGGGAGGCACAACAGCGCTTTCCAACCCGTCTGCGTCCTGGAGAAGGTTCCTGGGGGCTCTGGTGGGCTGGCAGAGACCTTTCCCAAAGGAGAAGGGGGCTGGGTGAAGGCCAGCCAGGGGGAGCAGGACCCCCCCCACCCAGGGAGGAGGAGGGCCAGCCCGGCCCCCCAGGAGACCCTCCGTGGGGAACCACTAGCTCCCATCATCGCAGGGAAGGGACGTGCCTGCAAGGTCAAGGATGCAGCCAAGGAGCTCATCCCTCCTTCTCCGCCTGCCTCCCCCCCAGAGGGGCCAAAAGTCCTGAGAGACGCCGAGGTTTCTCCTTCCTCCCCGCCCATGCCAGTGATCAACAATGTCTTCAGCCTGGCACCTTACCGAGACTACCTGGAGGGCACCGAGGGCTCGGCCCAGGTCCCCTTCTCCAGGGAGAGTCTGCGGGGGGACACCCCACCCCAAATCACAGGGAGCAGCCATGAGCCTGCTGCCCTCGGAGACGTGGCGGTGATGCCCGTGGGGACGGGGCCCAGCCAGGCACTGAAGACAGGCAGCGGCGCAGTCCAGAGCCAAGGGGAAAGCTGTTATGGAGGAGTCCCTGAAAAGCCAAAGCTTGTGCCCCAAGACCTGGGGTCTCAGGGGGGCAGTCCTGGCAGGGCGGGGAGTGGGGAGCCAGCCCCTGAGAGCATTGCCCTGGACCTCAGCTTGAAGAAGAGACTGGCAAAAGCCGGGAAGACCCAGGGACCCATCGGACGCACGGAGGGGACCTCGGAGGGGGAGGACGCGGAGGAGGAGAAAGAGGGTCTGGGGGGGAAGGTGAGGGTGGGAGAGGGGCCCAAGCCCCAGGCACTGCCCTTGCTGCTGGAAGTGGGCTCAGGGGACAAGAGTAACTTCCAGAGCTCAGCCACCTTCATGTTCAAAAAATACAAGATCCTGCGCTCCCTCCCGCCCAGCACCATTCCCCCCCAGCAGGCCAGCAGCCCCCACACCCCCCAGCCCAGCCCGCTGCCGCCAGCCCCCTCCGGCAGCATCCCCACACCGCTGTCCCGGATGCCCCCCCCCTCCCCGCCAGCCAGCAGCCCCCCGGCCCTGCAGCCTGGCCCCTCTGCTCTGCAGGGGTCTCGCCCGGACCCACAGCAGCCCCCGCTGCCTGAAGCCCCTCGCGCACCAGGAGAGGAGGGCGTCTCGCTGCCCAGGCACTGTGAGGCCCCTGCCCCGCAGACCTCCGCCGGCCAGTATTTCACCACCCTGCACACCTCGCTCTGTGACATTATTGCATGCTCGGTGTCCAGGTCCTCCCCGGAGCTCCTGCGGGAGTGGTTGAAGAAGGCAGAGCTGGCAGAGGAGCTGGGAGAGATGCCCAAATCCCCCCCCAAGCCCAAGAATGGCTCCAAGATCCCTGAACCTCAGAAGCCCACCAAAGGCAAGGAGATCTGGTTGGCTTTCCAGGATGTGGCCTCTCTCCTCACCAACCTGCTCTCTCAGCTGGAGACCTTCATGTTCGCTCGCAAGTGTCCTTTCCCCCACGTAGTCCGGGCAGGGGCTGTCTTCATCCCCATCCACGTGGTGAAGGAGAAGCTCTTCCCCAAGCTCCCTGGGACCTCCGTTGACCAAGTGCTGCAGGAGCACAAGGTGGAGCTGCGCCCCACCACGCTCTCGGAGGAGAGGCACCTGAGGGACCTGGAGCTGAAGAGCTGTACATCACGCATGCTGAAGCTCCTGGCCCTCAAGCAGCTCCCCGACATCTACCCGGACCTGCTGAACCTCCACTGGCACAACTCCATCAGGCAGCAGCTTGGTAGGTAGCCTGGCACCTCCTGCAGAGGGCTGGTGGCACCGGTGGGTCCCTGGGACTCTTCCAGGGAAGCTCCAGCTGCATCTGCCTCCCGGAGGCTGCTGTCTGGTGGGAGCATCCATCACTTGCACAGTCCCTCAGCATCCTTGTCCTGCCAGGGGTTCTGCGGAGCGGAATATTTTGCTTTTCTCTATGGGTTGTGGAGGGGGAAAGCTTGAGCTGGGGGGTGGCAGTGGAGCTGGGGGGGGGGGGTGTCCCTGCCTGCCTGGGTGAGAATAGTCATCCTGTGGATATCAGGGAGGTGTCAGTCATCTCCAGGCCACCTCTGCCCCTCCAAGGGCTCAGGAACATGCTGGGAGTGGGGCAGCGTGTGCACCCTGTGCCGGACCTGCCACCCCTGACTGTCCCATCCCGCCAGTGACAGCCCCACCACCCTCCCCTCCCCAGAGCGATGCCCTTTGGCTGCTGCTCTGGGCCATTGCCAACAATGTTATTTCTTACAGGTTCAAGCCCGCAGGCCAGCCAGCGTCCCTCCAAGTAGGTAACTCCTCTTCTCTCTGTGTGTGCGCGTATTTACAGAACTTGTGTGTAGCTACGTGAGGGTGTGCATGTGTTTGTGTGTATTTCCCACGATGAAGGGGAGTGTGGGCTGGCCGGGAGGAGCACACGAGTGGCTCTGCTGCCTGGGCTGGCCTGGAGGGGAGAATTGTGGCGGGGGGGCGGGAGGGTGATTTTGGGGGATGGGGAGGTGAAGACCCTGCCGTCCCTAACCGCTCCTTCCTCCCCCAGGTAGCCCTGGTGTGGAGGCACTGAAAGCTGACGGCAGAGAAAGGAGGCACTGAGGAACGTGCCGAGGGCAACAGCCAAGTCACCCTCCCGCGAGGCCGGGGAAGAGAAGGTCCCCTCCATCCCCAGAGCCGGGTCCTCTCCTGGCAGCAATGGGGATGCCGAGATGAAGCAGGCCATCACCAGCAGACCCAGTGCTCGGCTCCTGCCGGCGGGGCAGTGGATGGGGACAAGTCCTCCGGGGATGCTGGTGCCTGGAGGCCGCTGGCACCACAGGGACTCTCCAAGGACGATGCCCGGGTGGAGAACAGGGATGCATGACCCAGGGATGCTCCAGGGCCGTGAGCAGGGATGGCCGGCATGGTACACTGGCCCCTGGCGTCCCACTGCCATCCACGATCAGCCAGGCTGCCGCTGGCAGACTGGGAGAGAGTGGCTGGAGTCCCAGTGGGGCCAGAGGCCTGGAGCAGCATCTGTCCCCGCGAAAGGAGCATGGCCGCGGCCACAGCACTGTCCCCAGCCTTGGTGGAAGGCTGGCCGCTGCAGGGATGATTTTCCATGCCCCCTCCTCTCTCCTCTACCTCACCTTTCCTGCTTTATACCCGTCGTTCCCAATAAACACACCTTCCTCCTGGTTTTTCATCTTTATGCAGAGACTTAACACAACATTAAGGGTCAAGGGAATCGCAACTTACATAGTTGCAGGACTGATTTCTTTTTTCGGTGGTTTTAAATGAAGACATTTTGAAAATGTTACAAGTTTACCTTTATAAGGAGCTGCTGCCTTATGTGGGGTTTTTAAGAAAGAAAAAAAATAGTAATTTATATTTGCCTTTTTATTTAAACTTACGGCTTCACCTGTTTACTGTGCGGGACCAAGGCAGCTGGAGTGATGCTGTTGGGGCTGGGGGTTTCAATCCCCATTGTAGCCAAAAAAAGCTGCGAGAAAGATTTAAAGACTCTTAAAGAAAACCCAACCGCTTCATGACACAGATCCCAGCTGTCCCAAAGGAGAACACGGGAGATGCACATTTGGGGAGGACCTTGATGGAGATGTGGCAGCTCCAGAGCCACCGGAGGGGCAGGAGAGAGGGGCGAGGCCTTGGAAGGGGAGATGGTTTCCATCCCACAGGCACTGAAAGGTTGATGGACACTCCAAGAGGGATCCGGCAGCCGAGGACGGATGGACTCCCCCTCGCCGGCTCTGCAGCGGCGGTACACAGCAGAGGCCTTACAAACTTGACACTCAGGTGTTTTTCCAGCTGATGCAGGGCATGGAGGAACAAAATGAGGATTATTGTGATTTTTTATTTCACTACAGGAAATATTTATTTTAAACTAAGAAAATGGAGAAAAAAAAACAAACAACCCAAACCCTACCCAAACTGTACCATAGGCCCTTTTTTTTTAGCCAAAAGGTGGGTTTGCCAGTGGAGGAGGCAGCAGCTGCCACTGCCGTGTTCCTGCGGGTGCCTTTCTGGTTTTCCACTGGGATGTACTGTCTGCGCGGGGGACAGGGAAGGGGGGCTGCTGCCCTCCTCACCCTCCCTTGCCACGCTGGGTCTGTGCGTAGAGTTGTAAAGCGATTCGGAAAGCAGTGTTTGTTAATAATATTGCAATTTTTTTATATGTGTATATAACTGGTTCCAGGGAAGAGACTTCCTTCACTTTATTTAATATTTTGTAAGAATATGAATTATCAGAGGTGCCTCACCTGATTAAAGGCTTCGGCTCATTTTCAAACATGCCGTGCTTTGGTCTTTGCTGTCGTGACTTGGCACCAGTGCCTCCCTGCCGGCTGGGCGGACCAAAACCCGTGGTTGTTGTGTTTGCAAGAGGCCACGGGCGATGTGCTCTGTCGCACCATCGCAGGGCTGGGTCCAGCGTCCCACCCGCCATTGGTGCCTGGGGGTGCAGGGAGCCCCGGGGGCCACCCATCGGTAAGGGAGCACATCTCGGCACTGGTGAGGGGTATGGCCTGAGCCCCCTGGGTGACAGCCGGGGAGGGGGGTGCTGCTGGAGGTGTCTGTGTGGGCAGGAGAGTAGTGGGGTGCAGCAGGGCTGACACTGGTCCTCCAACGCTCTTCTGCCCAATGCTGCAGTGATGCACCCCAGACTGATTCAGCCGGGACCCCTGAGACACCCTGCCCCTGTGAGCCCCCATCAGAAGCATGAAATCTGCCTCGTCCTGAGAGCCAAATGCCCCAAGCCATGTTTTTCAGCTCAAATTTCTCCATCCCGGCAAGGGAACAGCACTGCCAGGACCCACTCCCCGCACAAGGGCATTTTGAAGACTATCCGTGGTGTTTGGGGAACCAGCACGCACACTGCTTCCCCTGCCAAGGGCTTAACGAGGAGCAGAGGGAAATGGGACCCCTCCAGCAGGGAGAGAGCTTCACCTGGGGGAGTGCAAATTAGTTTGTGTGTTAATGGGGAGCAGCTGGAATGGACCCACACCCTCCTGCCTCCCTGGGAAATGAGATAAAAGTGCGGGGCTGGAGTGGGGGCTTGGTGCTCTCTTCTCCTTGGGTGCCAGGTAAGGGGTGCTGGAGTCTTGCTGTCCCTGGTGGGGCTCTCTGAGACCGGGGGGTACTTTGGGCAGGGGTGAGGTAATGTCTGAGCCCAAGGCTGGCTGCTACAGCCCTGCTCTGCACCAGGAGCCTCCCTGGCTCCTCTGGGGAGATGCTGAGGCTTGGCACAAACTTCCCTGGGCTGGCAAAGCTGCTCAGTGCTGCTGGAGACCAGGGAGATGTTTTGAGAAGGGGCCTCCTGGTCCTGGTGTGTGGGATGCTCTGGGGATGGGCTAGCCACTGTCACTGGGGTGGGCTGGGGATGGGTGGGGGGAGCTTGGAGGGGTGCAGCCTAAAGGTCCTGCTGTACCTCTCCACAGCAGGGCTCTCCCCATGGCCTCACCCAAGCGGAGCCAAGGGGTAGGACCACCGGACCTCACTGATATTGCTGCCCTACAGCCGAAAATGATGCTCTGTGGTGAGAGGGAAGGGGCTGTGGCTACAGCCCTGGGTGCTGCTGCCCATGTGGCCACCAGTGGTCTGCGGCGCAAAGCCTTCCTGCTGCTGGCCATCTGCCTGTCTGCCACAGCCCTCCTGGGCAGCCTGGGGGCTCTGGCTGCTCCTCCCTGGGCCCCCCCAGGCTCCCCACCACCTTCCCATGTTCGGCCGGGCTTGCCAGCCACCCAGAGAGGGATGGGTGATGATCTGGTGGCAACACACAGGAACTTGCTTGGCTACCCAGCAATGCCACAGCGTGGGAGGGTGCCAATGGGCTCTGTGGGCGTCCCAGGGTGCTCCCCAGGGGCTGAAGGAGACCTGACCCACAGTATGAGTTCCAAGGGATGGAGTCTGGGGACACTGGCTGCAGCTGCTGCCTCTCCCTTGGTGACTCAGACCTCACCACAGTGGCAGCCTGGATCCAGGCACGGGGAAGGGCTCAGGTTGGGCACAGCGGTGGCTGTGACACTGTCCCCTGCACTGTGGCTTGGCACGGGGGTGCCTGCTGGCTCAGCTTGGCTCCTCTCAACCACCCGTGGCCCCAGGCCTGGCTCCCCCCACCACCTTGCTCTGGGAAACCTCCACGGCACAGAACCAGGCACACATGAGGCAGTGACCTCAGCCTGTGGACTGGGGCAGCCGGGGGGCACAGCAGAGCCCCAGCCTGTGGGGTGGGGGTCTGAGGGTGCCTGGGTCCCTGTCGCATCCCCAGCATGGCAGCAGGCTCCCTCCCTGCCTGCAGCTACCTCTGGCCCCTCTGCGGTGGCTGCCTTGCTGGAGGTGGTGCCCACCCAGCTGGTCTCACCTGAAGGGGCTGCTGGGAGGGCTTGGGTCCCATCGGATGCCCCAGCACACGCAGGGGCAGCGTGGGCGCTGATGGGTGCTCCCTCCCAGAGCCGGGGCACAGTGGGCCAGCCCAGAGGTGACCAGATGCTGGCCCTTGGGGCACTCCCTGGCCGTTGGACTGTGCCCTGCGGAGCCCATCTCAGCCCAACTGTGAGCCCTAAGCCTCCTGCTGTGGTTGCAGCCAGCTGTTTGCCTTCTCGGGCCAGAGCTGCAGCAGCAGCGCCGGCTCCCAGCAGCGTGCCTGCCTCTGGTCAACCCACAGCCCATGGCTTCTCTGATGTCCAGTGCAGAGCTTCAGTTGCCAGAGCCACAATGAGGAGCTGCAATGGGCTGAAGGAAGAGATGAGACCCAGCCCTGGCCTGCCTGGTGCGGGCAAGGACCGCACCGCTGCTCCTCACCTCGTGCCCATTCCAGGCGTGCCCTCAGCTCTGCTAACAGAAAGGACCAAAAGGCACCCTGGCACTGTGTGGGCACCCTCTGCTGTGACTCCTGAGATGCTCTGGGACACACAGGCTGCTGGCACCTTCCCACGTGGCAAAGCTGCTCTGCTGGTGGACACTGTCCTGGCCAAGGTCCCAGGAAATGGGTCTGGACTTCTGGCCGCTGTCTTGGCATCGCTTCCCAGTGCTGCGTTGGCTCACAATGTCAACCACCCACAAATGCTGGTTCCTTTCCCTCCTACAGCAGAGTCTGGGGGGCCTGCTGTCACCTCGGGGAAACTAAGTGATCTGCCTCCCCCTGCTACGCAGCAGGCTCTGCCAACATCCACTGAAGCCCACCCTTCCCCTGCTTGGACCAGGGCCCCCAGCGCCGCAGGTTCCACTGCAACTGGTGTGAGCTTGGCAGCCCCTGATGCCATCCCAGAGCCCAGGGTGACCAAAGCTCCCTGCAAGGATGGAGCTGCCACAGTGGCTTCACCCTCTTCAAGAGCTGCAGGGGTGACCCATGGCTCCCCGCTGGGGACATCTACTCTGAGGCTGTCCCTGCATCCTCATCCCTTCTCTACAACAGTGTCTGAGGATGGACCCACTGCAGGGCAACGCCAGGCTGTGACGGTGGCAGATGTGAGCATGCTGCCTGGAGATGTGATGGTGGCAGAAGAAGGTGGGCACAGTGAGCCCAGGATGGCATTGGTAGGACCCACTGCTGCTCCAGCAGGACCTCTGGTGCCCACCCGCACCAGCCCAGGCTCTGCGCCTCTTCCCAGCTCCAAGAACCTCGCTCCGGAGAGTTGCCCTGAGGCTGTGTGCTGCACTGGCACTGCAAGCTTGTCCTCTCCATCCTACCTGCTGACTTCCACTGGGGCTATGCGTGCTGCTGGCTCCCTGCTCAGCTCTTGGACAACACCAGCAGGAGCAACCCTTGATGCTCAGTCCACATCCAGTTTCTTTGTCACCTCCCAGCAACCCTCCATGGCCAGAGAGCATCTCCCTGCAGCTGCAGGAGAGGCTTTCACCCCAGCTGAGCTGGTGACGATGGGGAACCCTGGCTTGCCAGGGGTGAAGCCCCCTGCATCCCACCCCCCTGGGCTGCCCTCTCCTGCACAGCCTCTGCCTGTGCAAGTGCTGCCCTTGTGGTTCCGGCTGCTGGGTATTGCTTACACCAAGGCACTGAGCAGCAGGGCTTCAGGGAGCTACAGGGAGCTGGAGGAAGAAGTGAGGCTGATGGTGAGTGCAGGCGCTGGTCGGTGGAGGTATCGGTACTTCTGGGTGCAGCTGAGAAGCTACTGCAGCAGCAGCAGTGAGCCCTGCTGGGGTGAGGAGCCTGTGGGCTGCATCAGCCCTGGCTTGGTCTATCACCCACCTAGGCATGGTGGAGACAAATCCCTGGCACTGCTCCACCAGAGCTGGACTGGGATGCTTGGTTTGAGGTGGGGCTGGGCTCCCCTCACTGCTGGCAGCTAGCAGGGCTTTTGCACAGCGTGTTGGTGCTGGGGTGTTCCCTCCTGGGTGCTGGTTTTGGGCTGATGGGAGCCCTGCGTATGCCAGTGGGGCCGTGACCTGTCCCCAGAGGCCTGGCATACCCTGGCCCTACCCTGGGTGAATTGAGCTCCTGGTATATGCCCCTTTTGTGTGGGGAGCTTGTAAAAGCTTCTCAATTAGTGGGTGGTTCTTTCTTCCAGCTAAACCAAATGCTTTCCACCTATGAGACCTTCCTGCAGGCTAATGTCCTCAAGTTTATGTGAGTATGCAGCTCTGCCCTGGGGCAACAGATGGAGAGGGGTGGGTTTGGCTTGGAGGGGAGGGTTGGCCTGGCAAAATGCTCCAGAGGGGTCTTGAGAGGGGCTATGCTCCCTCCCCAGGGCCACTGTCTGGAGTTGAAGGTGTCTGAAGCCACCTGAGACCACTCTTTGGGTGGGGTGTTAATGTGAGGGTGATGGGGCTCTAAAGCTGCCCCCAAAGGAGAGGTGGGCTGCCTGTCATCTCATCTCCCTCCCAGGAACGGCTCGGTGATCGTACAAGGGGAGGCTCTGTTCCGGGGGGATGCTCCTGCTCCCACCAACTCCCACCTCATCCGGACAGTCATCACTGAGGCGAGAAGGGGAAGGAACATCTTCAGCTGGCAACTGGAGCCACAATCTGTCCAGTCCAGTGGTAAGCTGTGGAGATCTTCCCACAGCAGAGCTGCTGCTGGCTGTCAAGGGTCATCCCTACACCTCTATCAAAGCCAAAATGTGCCTGGTTTGGACTTCAGGCTTTGCCTTCACATCCCTTCTCCTGACCCATGCAAAACCCTCTAGTATTAAGGATGGTGGAGACCGCATCTGCAGCAGCTGGAGCTGTGTGGTCCAGTACTTCTGCTAAACTCTGGCTTCCCCTCCTTGACCTGCTTCTCCTGTCCTGGGATGTGGTACATCCTGAGCCCTTCCAGTTGCAAAAGCTATTCCTCTTTGCTTGGCTGCCTTGCTGGCTTCTGCTTTCTGCATGTGGCAGAGGATGGGCTCAGGGCTGACCAATACCTTCCAAGGAAGGTGGAGGAACAGATTTGGGCATAACTGTCTCTTGAACTCTCTCAGGCTTCAGCCTGGAGAACCTGGACCCGGAGAAGCTGTCCATCTCTCTCACAGTCTTCCAGCTTGGGAGGAGCAGGACGGACGCCCTGGAGAGGCTGGTCAGCAAGGTATGGTGAGCCTTGGTGGCTCTTCCAAAGGATGATGCTGGGACAAGGGGCACAGGCTGGCTGCTGTGCTGCCTGTGTGATGGGATGAGCTGTGCTAAAGCAGGGTGTGAGCTGTTGTCCCCTTTTCATCCAGGTGACTTGGTCTCTCAGTGCCTTCTACCCTGTGAGGAACTTCACTATTGCCCGGCTCAGGTACAGGGCATGACTACTCTCTGAAGTTCTTCATTAAATTACCTCTGGTACCTCTTGTGCACTCTGCAGCTGATGAGCCATGCTGCAGGGATGGAGGGGTTGGGTTGTGCTGCACTAGGAAACCCAGGAGGGTGATGGGCAGTTGGTGGCAAATGCTGGAACAGAGCACCTTCTGTGGGCTGAGGAGTCCTGAGCTGCTGAAAAAAAGACCAGCAAGGGTGTGCTTGGTGAGCCTGGTCCCAGCTCTCCTGCCTTGTTTAGAGCCCTTCTCTCCCCTTAGGAACCTCACTGGGGACCTGGAGATCACTGGAGACCTCTACCTCGACACGATTGTCCATGCTGACATTGCAGAGGTTCTGCAAGCCTTGACAGCTCTCTCAACCTGCTCAGTGGACCTGACCTCCCTCTCAGTGGAGGGTAAGTCCAGTCCCTGTGTGTGGTAGGGCTCACTGACAGGCTCTGCTCACCTAGCACTTGTGTCTTGCCTCTTCAGGAGCCAGGCTTCACCTGCAGGTTTACCCGCTCTCCTTCCTCATCACCAACAGATGTTTCAGTGAGGACCTCCTGGATCCCCTTGCTGCAGAGTACCAGGAGCTCATCAGAGACCTTGGTGATACGGTAGGCATGGCTGGTGTGGAGGGCCAGGGTCCTCCCAGGGTGCTGAGGACCACTGGAGGAAAACGAACTGCTTTGGGGTTGTCCAAACCAGACTCTCAACTCCAGTGCCATGGCTGATAGCTGCTGAAGGCAGGTACTGAGGCTTTTGTGGCAGGATGTTTTCTGTCTGCTGATGAACCTTTGGTGGTTCAGGCCACCACAATTCAGCCAGGGACCTGGAGGTGCTGCAGGACTGCAGCTGCCCTCTGTCCCTGGTATAGTGGCTGTCCCAGCTCCACCATGGCTGTGGAAGCAGTGGTCTGGCTGGGGGAAACACCCTGAAGGCTGGTGGGGAGCTGAGCAAAACTTCTCTTCCAGGTGGCAAGAGCCCTGAAGGACTACAAGAGCTTCCTGCAACTGGTGATAAGAGGATTCCTGTGAGTGGGAGCAGAGGGGCTGCTGGGGCAGGGTGGTACAGAGTCAGGGAGGTCTCCCTACAGATATCAACCAAGAGGTCATGGCTGTTGGGTGTATGGCCTCAGCCACAGAAGGATTTGCAGCAGGCAGCTGAGGTCAAGCATTTACATGTTGTCCCAGGAGTGACTTGCCAGACTCCCAGGCATGCCCCCTCCATCCCAAAGAGCAGATGCAAAGCCTCCCTGAGTGCAGAGACACCCTCCTGGGGCACTCCGGAGCAAAACCAGCTGGGATCTGGCTCTGCCCATGATGGCCACAGCCCAGTATGTGCCTGTGGGCTCATGGAGCTCTTCCAACCCTGTCTGCAGGCCTGGCTCCTTGATCTGCCATGGGGATGTGGTCTTCCAGCACCCTGCTCCAACCAGCCTGGAAGTTTTGGAGGAGCTTGTGCTCTCAGTTGGGCCAAACAAGGCTTTGGCTGGTTCAGAGTTCCAGGTGGACCCCTACTCTCTTGCTGTGGGAGGTAAGCTTTGGGGTATGGGTGTACCAAGCTTCACCAGCTTGTGGTTCTGTGCCTGCAGTCTGAGCAGAGTAGATCCCCAGCCAACTAGATCCGGGTCTCTTATGGAAAGGGAGGCTGAGATGTCTTGGCTGGTGAGGTGACCAGCTTGCAATGGGTCATCTGCAAGTACAATTCTGTAACAGCCATGCCCTAGCCCCCTGCACAGCCCAGGGGAGATGTAGACAGAGACCCGTCTGCTGCAGGCTGGCATAGGACAGGAAGGGAGGGTTAGCTGGAGAGGGCATGGAGGCTGTTGAATAGATCTTCTTGGCATCCTATATATTGCTCCTGTGTCCCAAAGGAGAGTAGGGGGCTGCAGTCTTGCGGGGTGGAGCCCTTGTCTCCTGCAGGCTGTGCTGACTGCTGTGCTCTGCCCCAGAGGACACCCTGGAGCCCCCTCCACCTGAACCAGGCTTTCCCAAGTACAGTGTGGCCATCATGGTTGTGTGCGGCCTCTGCATTGTTACTGGTCCCATTGTCCTGCTGGTGGTAAGGGCTGTGTCTGTCTGTCTGCTGAGGCAAAGCCCCAGCCCCTGTGCCAGGGGAGTATGGAGCAGTGGGACTAGCATGGGGCCAGGCATGCCTGCAGCCTCCATGCTCTCCTCTCCAGTGCCTGAGAACCAGGAGACTTGGCTGGTGGGACATGATGGTCCTCTGGGACAGAAGAGACCCCGAAGCAGGGACCCAGACTCTGGAAATGGAAAACCAAGGGTTCTGGGCATCCTCTGAACAGGCAAGTGGCCTTTATGGTCTGTGGAGTTAGTTTGTGTGCCTTGGAGCACAGCTGGTGTTTCTGCAGGTCACAGGTGCCTGGGGTATCTGGTGATGGTCCTGGGCAATGCCAGGAGTTGGAGACCCCACCTTTGGGGGGGTATGGGGAAGGAGACTACCTCCCTTCCAACCTTGCTGGAGGTGGGCACAGTGACTTCTCTTCTCCCTTGCAGGGCATGGAGGATGCTCATGCACGCTGGCAAAATAACCCTGCCTGATGAGGGAAGATGCAGCTGATGGGGTGGGGGGCAGCCCAAATTAGGGCTGGGGGTGGGAAGAGATACTGAGAAGCCATCCCTGCCCTGCAGCTGCCAAATGCCCCTTGAGAGGGATGGGGGCAGGGTGGATGAAGGAATTACTTTGTATGTTGAACTTCAATAAACTGTTTATAGAATGTCAAACCCAGCTTGGTGGCTGCTGTAGGGGTGGGGGCAAGCCCTCCTGCCCTGGAGGGGCAGCCCTGCCCTGGGGCAGGTAGGGGTAGGAGCTGTAAGGGGTGGCTGTCAGGTGATTTGTGGCTTATGCTTTACACCCTGGCTTGCTTAAGAGCTGTAAGCTCCTCCTAGCCAGATCTGGCTTTGAGCAGCTCAAGCTGTGTGCTGCTGGGCTAATGGGCAGTGCTAAGCTGAGCTTGGTCTTCTCCAGCTCTGCTAGGGAGTCAAAAGGCCAGGGCACTGCATCTCTCTTTGGGCTGGGTTAGGAGAATCGAGCCTTGGGCTGCTCCCTGGGTAAAGCAGCCCTTCCCTTCTGCACTGGGTGCTTCCTTTCAGCCCACCAGGCAACGCACCCTGTGGTGGTGACTGTGTTTGGGGTTCCCCACCAAAGGCTTGGGGCTTTTTCCCTTCTGGCTGCATGCTTTTCCCCAGTGCATGGGGCTGGGGTCTGCGCAGAGGCAGAAGGTGGGCTGTACATAAAGAGGCTCACTTCAAAAAGGAATTTCAGTTTCTTTATTTTAATTTATAATCAAAGGTTGGCCAGTCCCATGGTGGGGAAGAAGTTCTCTGCAGCCCAGGTGAGGGGCAGGGCTGACCCCATCCTGCCTTTGGGGTGCCTCTTACCACTTGCACTCTGTGAACACTGGTCCCATGGGAGCAGAGAGGCTGAATGCTGCCAGCAGGGCTGTGCTGAGCTCCCCTGCTCCTTTCCAAGGGGTTAAAAGAAGCCCTTCCCTGTGCTCTGCAAGATGAGGAACCCACAGCGTGCTCCTCACCTCCTGCCTGGAAATGACCCACAGGTAGCGAGTTCCTTGGGGGAGAAACCTGCTCTGTCTCCAAACCTCGAGAAAGGCATGAAAGAGCTACTGCTGCAGCTGCTCGGCAACTCAAATCTGTAGGGTTGGCTTTGCAAATCAAAGGCTAAGAACTTCTTCAGAATTGACTCACCTCCTTTTGGATGTCACCCACCTCCCGAGTGTGTGAAGTGTAACCTTCAAGATGTAAATAAGTGTAACCCAAAGCCTGACCAGACCAGTTCTGCTGCACTTCGGAGGAAAAAAAAGGTTTCTATAGAAAACTTTTTAAATGCCGGTTTCCTAGAAGTGACGCTTACCTGAAGGTGCAGGCAGGAACCACCCAACCTGCTGCCAGGAAAGCAAGTGCACCAAAAAAGGGGGAATCCCAACAAACGGGCTGAGCGAGCGTGAGAGGCAGCCTGAAAAACACAGACTGTAATGAAGCAAAACAGGGCAGGGAAGCAAAAAAACAAAACACACTGTCCTATCTAGAAATGACACGCGAGGGCTGTGTGGCAGTGGGAGGTGGCTGGGGTGGTCATCCTCGCTCTGCCAGGTCTGCGGCAGCTGCGGGGTCCTTGCCCGATGGCCCTGAACCCCATGGTGTCCCCAGGACCCCACTAGCAGTGTCCCCCCTGCCCACCATGGCCCCACGCCGAGACCCGGTGCCTCGAATGCCACTGCCGTGGGTACCTTGCTCGCCATGCCTGGGCGCTGGGCTCCTTCCCGTGTCCTCTCCGCCCTCTTCTCCTCCTCCTCTGCTCCCCCCAGCCCCGAAAGTCGGCATCGAGTTTGTACACGGTTCTCCCCCTCCTCGGGAAATGTGACTGGACCCCCATCCTGAGGGTCCTATGGCCCTACCCCCCCAACACCCTCCCACAGTTCCCCCAGAGCTGGCCTTTGGGGGCTGGACACAGCTCCACAGTTTTCGGTTCTTCAGTCACAGAGGGTGGCAATAGGACAGGGGCTGAGCCCCAGAAACGAGTCCCGAGTCCCCAGCCTCCAAACGCAGCACTCGGGCTTTATTTTGAACCAAGCTTTGTAACCTCAAGCACTCAGGCTTTATTTTGAACCAAGCAGAACCTCCGCCTCCAAGCTCCGCTCCGTCCAATCACGGCCCGCCCCTTCAATCCGGCTCTGCTCCCGCATTTCATTCAAGCCCCCAGAGCAGGAAACACCGGAGCTCCCAGCGACCCCGCGACGCCGGACCCACCCGGGCCGGGACGTCTCCCGGGGAGCCGACGGGGGGGGCGGCATCCGGACTCCCTGCGCCTCCGGCCGGCCCGCGCTTCCTGTAGCCTCCAGGGAACCGAGGCGGGATCAGGAGCAACAGGCCGGTGAGCCGGGAAGGGGCGGGGCTGGGTTGAAGGGGCGGGCCGCGATTGGGCGGAGCGGAGCCGGGCGAGGGCGGGGCCGGTGGAAGGGAGGGGCCGGGATTCGGCAGGAAGGAAACGGGCGGGGCGGGAACGGGCGGGCTGGGATTGGCTGGGTGGTGTGGGCGCGGCGCCGGAGCGGCTATAAGAGGGCGTGCGCGGGG
The DNA here is from genome assembly GCA_018403395.1 of Gorsachius goisagi. Lineage (NCBI taxonomy): Eukaryota > Metazoa > Chordata > Aves > Pelecaniformes > Ardeidae > Gorsachius > Gorsachius goisagi. The sequence continues at coordinate 89,868 of BOSO01002552.1, forward strand.
GGGCAGTGGCTGTGCAGGGTGGGGAGAGCTAGTGAGCTGGGCAGCGCGGGCGGGAGCCTCTGATCGTGCGGGAGGGCCCGCGCTTTGGCCGCGAATGGGAGTAAACAGTTGACAGCGCCGGTTCCCTTGGGTGGGCGGTGCCTCCAAGGAAGGCGGGCCCGGCAGGGGGGCGGGGCCCGGCAGGGGCAGCGGAGGGCAACGGCCGGTGTGCGAGGTCGGGGAGTACCCGAGCGGGGCCGGAGCCGCGGCGGGAACCAGGTGGGGCGGGGATCGGGGCGCGGCCGGGCTGCGCTGGGGGGAGGCGGGCCCTGCTGCTTGCGAGGGCTGCGGCGGGGCCGGGCCGTGGGCAGCGGGAGCGCCGGGGAAAGTGGGGCTGCCCAGCGCTCCGGGGCCGGTTGCAGCAGCCGAGGGGGTTCCAGCCCTGGGGGGCTGCGGGATCTGCAGCTCCGAGCCTGGGCAGGAGCCCGGGGCAGATTTGGGGCTGCAAAACCCGGTTCAAAATAAAGCCTGAGTGCTTGGGGATACAAAACTTGATTCAAAATAAAGCCTGAGTGCTTGGGGATACAAAGCTTGGTTCAAAATAAAGCCTGAGTGCTGCATTTAGGGGCTGGGCGCTCCTTTCTGGGGCTCAAGCCCTGGCCTGGTGCCACCCTTTGGGACAGGGAACCAAAGGCTGTGGGGCTGTGCCCAGCCCCTACAGGCTAGCTTGGGGGGGGACTGTGGGTGGGTGGGAGCTGCTGTGGGTGGGTGGGGAGCAGGGCCATGGGACCCTCACTAGAGGTGGGGGTCCAGTCACATTTGCCCCGAAAGCCCGGGATGCTGGCCTGCACCAGGCCCAACTCAACGTCTGAGATGGTCTCTGGGCGAAAGGGGCCATGGGCCCAGGCCTTATTGGGGTGAGAGGGAGAGGAGGAGCAGCTCCTATGGCCACGAGGCCAGGGACAGAACTGTGACCTTGTCAACAGCCTCAGCGTGGCCCTGGGACCCAGGAACAGCTTCCACCCTGAGGTGGGGGATGAGGCGGGGCTGGAGCAGAGGCAGCGCAAAGCTGAAATAAAAACTAGGGCTGGAACTAAAACAATCCTGGAGCTGGGGCTGACAGGAGGCAGAGCTAGAACTGGAATAAATGCTGTAGAGCTGGAGCTGCAATAAAGATCCTGGGGCTGACAGGAGGCAGGGCTGGAGCTGGAGCTGAAACATCACAGGGCAGGAGCTAAAATAAATGAAATGAAGATGCAAGGACTAAAGCTGAAATAAATCCTTCAGGGCTGGAGCTGAAATAAAGGCTGTATGTTTGGAACTGAAACAAAAACCTCAGAGCTGGAGCTGAAATAAAGATCCTGGGGCTGGCAGGAGGCAGGGCTAGAGCTGAAATAAAAACTGTAGGGCTGGAGGTTGTGCTGAAATAAAATGTGTGAGAGTGGAGTAGGAGCAGAAATAAACATTGTGGGACTGGGGATGGAATAAAGATCATGGGGCAGGGGCAGAAATCCCGACTGTGGGGCTGGCCCAGGCTGGGGCACCCAGGGAGCCAGAGCCACCAGCAGCTGGAGAAGCTCTTACCCAGAGGGCCCAGCCCCTGCAGCAGAGATGCCCAGGGCTGGAGACGGAGCTGAGGCACCACCGGCGGGGCTGGAGCTGGAACAGAGAGCGCAGGGATAAATAAAACCTGAGCCCAAGCCCCTGGCTCTGGCCTGAAGCGCCGGGGCTGCTGCCGAGCTGGAGCCCCCATCCCGGGCTCGGCCCACCGGGAGCTGCCGTGCAGCCTGCGGGAGCTGGGGCCGCACCGAGGTGCCCTCGGGCTGCAGGGCCAGCCCCACCGGGCAGGAGCCCCGGGTCGCCTCGTTCTCCCGCGGGCGGGGAGCCCGGCCTCTGCCCGCGGGGTCCGGCCCCGCCGGGCGCCTCTCCCCGCCCGGCTCTCCCTGCCTGCCCCAGCCCCCGACGGCGCGGCCGAGCCCGCCCGGTGCCCCCGGTCCCGGGGCTCCCCAGCAGGGCCCGGCCCTCGTCCGGCAGCCGCCCCCGGGAAGGGGTGTCCCGGCCCGGGACGCAGGTCCCCGCGGGGGTCGGTCCGGGACGCCCCCGCCGAGTTCGCAGCCGCCCCCCCTGCAGCCGGGCCCGGCCCGGGACCCGCCCGTGGCCCCACCGTGCTCCCCGGCCCCGCTCCGCTCCCCGGTGCCCCTCACCCGGGCTCGAGGCGTTTCCCAGCTCCCGGTTCCTCACTTCGCCGCGGGGCCCCGGCTCCGTGCTCGGGAGGGAGGCAGGGTACGGGCTGCGGCCCTGAAGCCCAGTGTCCGGAGCAGTCGGGCGGTTCCCGGAGCCCCGCGGAGCGGCCCCGGCCTGGCCCGGCCCCTTCTTTCTTCCGGCCGCTCCCCGGCCCCCCCCACCTACCCGCGGTTCCGGGGCCCCTGCCCCTCGCAGAGCCCCTCGAGGAACCCACCACCAGCCCGGAGCAGGGCTCCGCCGCGGGAGGGTGGGACGGCCGCTGCTCCTCCCGCTCGGGAGCGGTTCCGGGTCGTGCGGGCGGGGTCTGCGGCGGCACCGGGGCCCGGCGGCGCCATGGTGGGGCGGGGAATGGCGGGGGGGGCCGGCGGCGGGGCGGGGGGCGCGGCGGGTCCGCGGCGGGCTCTGACCGTGCCTTTCCCCCGCAGCGGTTCCGCTTCTGCGGGGACCTGGACTGCCCCGACTGGGTCCTGGCCGAGATCAGCACCCTGGCCAAAATCGTTAAGTGCCCGTGCTCCCCCCGCCGCGTCCCCCCTGCCCCCCGGGCGCGGTGCTCACCCTCCTTCTCCCCCCGCAGTCCTCGGTGAAGCTGAAGCTGATCTGCGCCCAGGTGCTGCGGGACCTGCTGGGGGAGGCCATCGAGGTGAGTGGGACACCACCACCCCCCCACCCGCCCCCGTGGCGACGCCGTAATTGCATCATTAGCAATATCCCCAGCTTGCCTGTGTGTCACGCCAGCCGGTACTCGTAGCAATAATGCAGATGTTAAAGATTAGTAGCGTTAATGCTAGGGTAAGAATTACAAGCATTAACGTTGCACGGCGGTAGGGTACCCGGTGCTCACCTGACTGCTCTGCTCTCCCACAGTATGAAAAGATCCTGAAGCTGACCTCGGATGCTAAATTAGGTGAGCGTTGCCATCCCGGCCCCGACCAGGGTGCTGCGGGGATGGGCAGCGACGTGGCAGGGGACGCCTTCCCCAGGCAGCGGGGCTGACCCCTTCGTCCTGCCCGCAGAGTCGGGGGATGTGAAGGCCACCATCGCCGTCCTCAGCTTCATCCTCTCCAGTGCCGCCAAGCACAACGTGGATGGCGAGTCCCTGTCGAGCGAGCTGCAGCAGCTGGGGCTGCCCAAAGGTGGGGGCGACCCTCGGGGGGGCTCCTCCAGGCGTGTTACTGGGGTTTGGCCGCAGCGGAGCTGGCGCAAGGGGCCGCTTCCCTTGTCTCGTCTCTTCCCCCGGAGCAGAGCATGCCAGCGGGTTGTGCCGGTCATACGAGGAGAAGCAGAGCTCCCTCCAGGAGAGCCTGAGGGCCTGCAGCCTGAGGCGTGAGTATGGGGTGGGGAAGGCCAAGGTGGGTGACCTTGCCCCTGCACCCCTGGGTGCTGATGTTGCCCCCCCTCCAGTGATCCAGCTGGGCTCGGTGCGCTGGCGCGTGGACTACACCCTCAGCTCCAGCGAGCTGCGGGAGGTCAACGAGCCCCTGGTGCACCTGACCTTCAACCTGCGGGATGGGGAGCGCAGGGGGACAGCGGCCGTCCCTGTGGCTCTCTCAGCCGACAAGCTCCGGGTGCTGCTGGCAGGTGAGGCCGGAGGAGGGGGCAGCAGCAGGGACCCCGGTCCCACCAGGGGGAATGCTCCTCTGCCGCCTCCTCCCTCTCTCCTCAGAGCTGAAGCAGGCGCAGGCCCTGATGCACACCCTTCTCTGAGGGGTCGGGAGAAGGCCCGATGGCGCACGGCATCGCGGGACAGGACATGGCGTGCCCGAATGGGGAGAGGGGGCAGCAGGGGCAGCTTTCCCAGCCCTCCTGCCCGCACCTGCCGGGCCCCCAGCAGCAAGCGAGGCGGCCGGGGTGCGGGCAGGCCGCCCTCGGCGAGGCCGTCCGCGGGGGGCGCTCCAATAAAGGCAGCGGTGCCAAGGCCGAGCCGTCTCCCGCCTGTTTCTCCCCGGGGTGGCAGGGCCCTGCGGGCCGGGCGGCGCCGTTGCCTTGGCGACGCGGCGGGACTACAACTCCCAGTGTGCTCTGCTCGCCGCGCAGCCAATGGGAGGTGGGCGGGGCGGGGCCTGGGCGTGTCTCCCGGCAACGGGGGCGGGCGGCCCCGCGGAGCGGAGCGGAGCGGAGCGGGCTGGGCCGTCCGGTCCTGTAGCGGCCGCCGCGATGCCCGAGTGCCCGGAGTTGCACCTGGCCGGGCGCTACATCAACGAGGCGTGCGGCGGGGTGGTGTTCTCGGGCGCCGTGGAGCGCTCGGCGGTGGGCAGGGGCCCGGAGGTGCCCTTCTCCAGCGAGGCCTACAGCATCTCGGCCGCCTCCCGGGGCAAGGAGCTGCGGCTGACGCTGGCTCCGCTGGGCCCCGCCGCTGCCCCCCAGGACCTTGTCTTTCGCTTCGGCATGTCGGGGTCGTTCCGGTTGTGCCCCGCCCCTCAGCTCCCCCGCCATGCCCACCTCCGCTTCCTCACCCGCGAGAGCCCCCCGCGCGCCCTCTGCTTCGTCGACGCCCGCCGCTTTGGCTCATGGCGGCTGGGTGACGCCTGGCAGCTGGGCCGCGGGCCCTGCGTCCTCTCCGAGTACCAAGCCTTCAGGTGAGCGTCCCACCACCCTGCTACCTACCACCTGCCCAAGGGAAGCCTCCCCCCCACTCCCAGCTTTATTTTGGCTGCTTTCCCTGCCCGGCTGGACCTGTCCTATGCTCTGCTGCAGGGAGAACGTGCTGAAGAACCTGGATGACAAGGCTTTTGACAAACCCATCTGCGAGGCCCTCTTAAACCAGAAGTTTTTCAATGGAATTGGGAATTACCTCCGCGCTGAGATCCTGTATAGGTAAGGTGGAGTGAGCACCCGCTGATCTGCTGGGGAGGTTTGGGCTCCAGGAGTTTGCCAGAGCTTGACACCTCCTTGGCAAAGCTGGTGGGGCCTGCTCACCTGCTAAACAAAGGCGAGTGCCAGAACCGAGAGTTCAGGCTTGTGTCTAACAGATGGGCTCTCTCAGGTTGAAGATCCCTCCCTTTGAAAAGGCTCGGACCGTGCTGGAGGCCCTGAAGGATCAGGAGCAGGCGAGGAGGAAGAAGGTGGGGAATACCTGGTGCTTTTGCAGGCTCAGCAAGGGGCAGGTTGCCAGGCAGACACCATACCAGGGATTTGTTTGCCTGTGGCCCTGCAGGATGTCTCCGCAGCACCCTGGAGTCCCAGGAGCTTCTCGCCTCCCGAGCAGGGAGCCGGACTGAGCCGAGAAGCGTTCCTGATTCGGGTTTGGGCTCCACAGCGGTGGAGATGGTTCAGTTTGCTTCCAGCCCCCCGTCTGGGCTCAGCTGTCTGCCTTGCTCTCACTCTGCTTCAGGCTTAGCTGGGCACAAAGCTCAGGTTCAGGTCTGCTGTTTCAGGCTTGTTCCAGCCCAGGGTTCGGGGCCAGTTTCAGTTCATGTTTGGTTCCTTGCTCTGGTGGGGCAGAACATTGTCACAAGGCCCTTGCAGAGCTTGCCACAGCCTGTGCCCACGCCACTGTTGGGAGGTGTTTGCTGCTCAGAGCCTTTCCCAACCTGACAACAGGCATTTTCTCTTCACAACTATAATGCTTGCCGCATGGGATCTTTCTCCTCAATCGCATTACTGTCCTTTGCTGTGAACACCCATCTCTGAGCACATCTGCCCCTCCAACAGAGCGGCAAACGGGGCACAGCAGTTCTGTAACCTCACGCCTGTGGCGTTCGTTCACATGTGGCCGGGCTGATGAGCTGTGACAGGATCCCCAGCACATGCCTGCATGCTGTGCTGGTGCCCGGCAGCGCCCGGCTTCTGCCATCAGGAAGTCTCTAGGTATGTTTGGGGTGGGTGAAGAGGAAGGGGCAAGGGAAACAAACACCTTGCAAGCTTAAAATCTCTGGGGAAGGCTGCAGTAGAGCCCACGCCGAGCTCATGGCCTCAGGGGAGAGGAGGTGGCTATTTTAAAGGAGGCTGAAAACAAAACATATGACTTGAGGGCTGTTTTGGTTTCTTACAAACTGCTGGTTTTCCTGTGTGCTAGCCCTCTTTCATGTCTTTGTAGCTGTGGGGAATGCACTAATGTGCAGTTTGAAGCCTGCACGTAGTGGGGAGTGTGGCAGGTTCATCCTCAGGAGGGCAAGGGGAGATGCGGAATTTGACTGGTGTTGGGGAAGAGGGACCCTGATGAGGAGGCTGGGGCAGCTGGCAAGTGATGTCCCTCCCCTTCTCCACCCCTGCAGAATCCTTCCCTGACGCTGAGCAAGAAGCTGAAGCTGATGCGGGAGAACCCAGATCTCCTGGAGCTGTGCCACACTGTGCCCATGGAGGTCATTGCGATGGGTGAGGTGACAGAACAGGGAGCTGGGGAACAGGGACAGCTGGGGCTGGCAGGCTTGGGAGGGCACCCCAACACCATGGTCACCGCTTCCACTCTACTTCTGTCCTTTCCCAGAGAAAAACCTCCTTGACCCAGACCACTCTGATAACTGCGCTGCTTTCAAGAACTGGCTGCAGTGTTACTTAGTGCCTGGCATGAACTCCCTGCGTGACCGCAACGGCAGGACCATATGGTTCCGGGTAGGAGTCTGGGGTCACTGCCTGGGGCTGGGTGCCCCTCTCCCACTCCTCCAAGGGGACACTAGCCCATTTTCTGCTTCCTGAGACCACCCCAACTTTATGCTACATGGGTGGGGGTCTCCCTCTCCAAACAACTGCTTTGACCGCTAGACATGGGAGCAATAAGAACCCTCCATGCAGTGGCCAGCTGGCCAATGGATGGCTTGGAGCAGAGGGGCTGATTGTGGGAACGCGGGGCTCGGGTGGCCTGGCAGCCCTGTTCCTCCCTCCTGTGCCCCATGTCTGGGGGAGGTGGCGTGGCATGGTCTTGAAGGAGGAGCAGGGACTGATGGGAGAGTCCCCAAGGTGCAGGGCAGGCAGAGCAAGTCTGACTCCCCTGGCTTCCTGGGGAAACATGGGTGTTTCCCTATTGCTGTCTTGACTATGGGGTGGAGAAGGGGCACAGATTCTGCTGCCACTACCTGCAGAATGACTGCATCCCAGTCAATGCTCTGTCACCTTCCTTGCAGGGAGAGCCTGGCCCCATGGCTCCCAAAGGTGAGTGTTCTCTCTCCTCCCCCTGGGACCTGCTCTTGCTTCGGGAGGGCTGGAGCCTGGGAAGCCTGGGGGCAAAGGCAGGAGCAAAGCTCCTCTCCCTGGGGCACTGACAGGCCTGTGACAGCTGTGGCCCTGGGGGACAGAGCCCGCATGCTCAAGGCTTCCTACCAGCACACCTGCCTACCTGGGCATAGCCTTTGCACCTGCAGGGTGCTTTTCCAGGCCAGCACCCACATCCCCTTCCTCGTGTGGTCCGCCTGGGGCTGCGAGCTGGAACTGAGCAATGTTTTGGCAGGGGAGGGAATCTGGTGGGAGGGGAGCGGAGCCCCCTGGAGCCCTTCCTGCCACAGGACAGCGTCCCTGAAAGGTGACTGTGCCTTCCTGTGCGCTCTTTGCCCCATCTCCTCCTCAACCCCATCTAACCTGGGCATGTCTCCTCACACAGGGCAGACGTCCCGCAAGAAGCGCACTCAGCTGAAGGTAGATCCTGAGGCTCTGACCCCTGAGGTAAGAAGCTTTGTGGTTGTGGCTTCTGCTGGGTCTAGAGGCTGTCCTGTTCCCCATGTCTTGCTCAGGCTGCTCCTGAATTCACAGCGGGGAGTTTCTCATCAGCTGGAGGTCGAAGTGTGCTAAGCTCAGGCTCTGATGTCCACCCAGGTCACCACACGTGCCTCAAAATGGCACCCCAGGGCCGCAGCAAAATCCCTGAAGTCAAAGTCAGATGAGGAGGAGGAATTGGCTGATGGGCGGAGGAAGGGACGTGCTCGTGGTAGAAGGAAAGCGACCTCTGCTCCGGCCTTGTCTGAGCCTGAGGTGCCGGTCAAAGCCAAAAGAAGCCATCAGATGTCTACACGCAGGAGCAGAGGTGAGTCTGGCAGTCCCTGCAGCTTTCAAATGCACAGGCAGGGGCTGTGGGAGTGCTCTCTCGTGCCACGGGGACTGGGGGGGTGCCAAAGGGCAGGAGACAGCGGGGCTTCACGGGGCAGAACCAGGCACCCCCCTTGCCCTCTGACTTCTTGTTTCTCTCTCACCTTGCAGGCGCAGGCCCTGCTGTGTGAGTGCCACAGGCTGCCCTCCTCCCCAGGGGCATCTTTACAGCCACAGGAGAAGCTCAGGGAGGGCCTGGCTGGGGCCTGGGTTAGTGCTGGGGAGAAGCTGGACTTGGTGATGGGGCTGACTTATCCCACGTCCTCCTGCTGTCCCCAGGCATTTGAGGGAGATAAGGGCCACAGACCGCACACTGTGCTGGACTTGGACCTTTCCCGCTGCCTGAAAGCGGATTCCCTCTTCTTTCCCCTCTTCCCTTTCTGGCTGCTGCCTGCATCACTGTTTTCAGCTGACTAATAAAGTATTTTGTGTAGAAATCACCGTGCGCGTCTTTTTTGTGCTAAGGATAAACCCTCCCTGTGCCCAGCCTCTTCCCCTGATGGGCTGGAGCAAGCTTCCCCTCCACCTCACACACCACACACCCCCCAAAAGAAAATCAAGGTAAGCTGTGCTTCCCCAGTTCCAGGAGTGAGCTCCTGCTGAGGAGGGCACTAAGAGAGCAGCAGCTACAACAGAGCCCTTGGGAGGAGGGAGATCAGCACGGTTATCTGGAAATAAGTTAAGAAAACAGGCTGGAGCTTGTTTTCATGTAATTCTCTGCTTTACTTGCGTTCCCCTTCTGCAAGGGCAGTGCAAGAGGCAGGTGCAGGGAGAGGGTAACGACTGTAGTGTGTCTTTACACTCACTGCTAGGGTCTAGACAAGACAAAGACCAAGACACAGGAGCCACTGGGGAAAGGTGCTGCTCCCCAAACCCCCCCGGGGTTGAAGCAGAGCCCATGCAGGGCCAGCCAGTCCCCCAACCGTACCCACGCTTCAGCTAGCTAGGAACTCACTCTAGCCCCCCTTCCCTGGTTCGGCAGGGGGCAACTGTCCTTTCTCAAAGAACCTGATTGTTCTTTGCTGCTCTCCGATGGCTGGGTTGGGGGCGAGGGGGAGGCTCTGCCCTTCCCTGGAACCGCTGCCTCCTTGCACAGCTCTCGGGATCGGGGAAGCCTCAAGCTGTGGTTTGAGCTCACATGTTGATCTGGGTTGCCACGGCATCAGCAAGGGCGACTGCTGGCATCACTGCCTCAAGACCAGGAGGACGGAGAGCACGCGGAAGGGCGTGAAGGAAAGCCTCAGGCCCTGCTGCTCCAGTGGCAGGTGGCCCCCTGCAGCTGGCCGCTCCAGGAGGTCGCAGCTGGGGAAGAAAGCAGCGGGTGAGGCTGAAGCGACCACTCTCCATCCCTACACACTTCTAGCCCTCCAGCACAGACTTACAGCATTGCCTCCTTAACGGGGAGGGAGGTCTGGAGCCAGACATCAACTGTGCTGCCGTGTGCCTCGTACAGCCGAACCACCAGGGCTTCAGGTCTGTCCTCAGCCTTCAGGGGACAGCGCAGACAGGATTTAAAGACAAATGAGACAGGCGCACCCTATCCTATGTCTCAGGGTACAGCCTGACCCCAAGTGATCGCACCTGAGCAGCTCTGCCTGAGTGCAGGTGCATTCCTGAGCTGCTGCAGTGCAGCGCTTATGATTGAGGCTGCAGTACCCATGTCCAGCTGCGGATACTACTGCGATCCCCAATGCGAGTGCCTGCCCGGGCTGGCAGAGAGGGGTGCTAACTCCCCTTGTCCTCACCTAGCAGGACACGCGAGCCAGAGGGATGACAGTTTCCACCCAGCTGAGCCTGCCCACTACCCAGCGTGGGGGAAAGACCAAGCCATGCTTAATAACAGCAGCTTAACCTGCCTGCCCTCCCCGCTCTGCCCCAGGGACTTGCCTGCTTGACAGTCTCCAGCACGACCGCGGGTGAGCTGACAGAAAATGTGCTCTGGGCCAGGCACACGGCAGAGCCAGCCGGGACCACGTGGAGGGGGAAATTCAAGTTGTAGGCACACTGGATCACCCTGGCATCCTGGAAGGAACCTGTGACACAAGAGCCTCTAGCCAAGCCTCACCCCAAGGCTCACAGGAGCATCCTCCACCTTGCATGTTCCCCCGGGGCCCAGCTCCCCCTGTCACTCACCCAGGTGAGGCATCATGGCATAGGTGAACTGGTGGTGCGCGATATCTGCCGTGGCATCAGGGGACTTGGGAGCTCTCAGCCTAAGGCAACACGAGGTAGGTGAGACTGGTGTCCTGGCAGCACCCTCTGTCACTCAGTGCAGAGCCAGAGGAGCACCATGACAGGACAACCGCCTCCCCTTGCTACCTCAAGGCTGAGCCCTGAGGTAGAAACCAACGTGCTGTTGCCAGAAACCAAGGGTGTTTTCCCATGAAACTTGCGGCTGATAGAGTCAAACTGAAACACGTGGAGTTTCTCTTAGCTTTGTATGCACCCGTAACATTGCTGTTCCTTCCCTCTCCTTAAGCCTCCTCTCCTGAGGTAGGTCTTGGCCAGCAACAGAAAAATTCCTGGGTGCAAATATGGATCTGATTGGTGAAAATATGGATCTGATCTCTCCTGAATGATCTATGAGCATAACTCATAGCAATTACAATGTCTCAGTCAATTGTAATTAAGTCAGTTCTCAGATGGCAACCAGCCACTCAGACTAATACCAGGCTATTTCCTTATTAACTGCAATCATTTAGGACCAGACGTTGCCTTGACTTCCAAGACATGCCTCGGAAGGCGAAGTGACAGCTGCAGCTCCATGTTCACCCCAAGTCCACTCACAGTGAGAGGCTGAGGACGTTCCTGTGGGCTGATGCCCCGTATTTACAGTCGTTCAGCAGTGCCACCCCGAAGCCGTGCTCGGAGAGATCCAGCCACTTGTGAGCCCACACCTGCAGGAGGTACCGAGGGACATATTCACCGCACAGAGCTGCTGCCTGGGAGCAAAAGCAGCCCTGCCACGGGGGGAACAGCTCAGCCCTGGGACCAGACCGCCTTCCCTCTCACCTCGAATCGAGCCCAGTCCCAGGACGTGTTCCAGTGCGTTGGCCGCTGGAGGTGTCCAAACTGGATCTCATAGGTGGCGCTTGTGCTCCGGACCCACAGAGGGAACTCCACCTTCAGGAACTTGTGAGCCTCCTTCCACTCAACCTAAATGCGGTAGCAGGAGGACATCGCTGCGGGGGCTGACAGGCGGAGGCTGCGCTTACCCTTCCCCAGCACACAGCAGCCAGCTTGCACCCAGACCAGACCAGGCACAATAAAACCACGCTAGAGACTGAACACAGATGAACTGGTGGGTCTCTCTTCCACCCTTGTCCCTCAGGACCCTCACCCTCAGGCTGCCTTCCCCTAAGGCAGAGGAGGACAGGCAGTGGGGGGCTCCAGGGAAGGAAACCCGAGGGGGAACGTAATTCAGACGTGAGGTTCAGCTCCCCAGGGCCCTCCCTGCACAGCACATTCGTATTGCATAGCAGCTGCTGGCCAAACCTGGGTCAGGAAGCGGAGGTAGGGGCATGTGGCATCCAGGATGATCTCCTGGGTCAAGGTGCTGCTTTCCCCGATCTGCAGGGAGAAGCTTGCACTTCCCCTCAGACCCCCAGCCAGGGTGATTTCCAGAGGCTTCAGCAGTTTTGTCACTGGCTTCCTAGAGAAAGGGATGAAGGCAGAGCTGGTCTCAGCCTGGTAGATCCAGGTTCCCAAATCCCAGTCCAGCCTCCCACACTTCTCTGGAAGAATGCTCTGTTACAGCTTTGTTACAGCTTGGACCAACACGGAGGGAAGAATCTCAGAGCAAAGTCAAAATCCAAGTACTGCATGCACTGCTCCTCTACCTGGTTTCCAAGTGGTAATCCATCACGTCCCAGGCATCCCAGTACAGAGGAATATCATCAAAGAGTGCAAACTGGTTGGCATAGCAGCCATCTGGGATTGACTCTCTGGAACATAGTGGGACAGAGAAACAGCAGTGTAAGAAGAACTGGAAGCGGAGAAGGACATGCAGCAAGAAGGTGACCCGAGACAGGTTTGAGGAGCCCAGTTCCAGTAACTGGGTGACAGACATGCCTCTGGGAGTCCACCAGCCGAAGCGAGGTCAGGTGCCCCATCGTGTCCAGGCAGACTGCAATCACCCCGTTCTCCATGGCAATGGAGCCATCCTCCTTGGGGGAACAGACAGAAACAGATTTCACAGACTCACGCCTGCGGGAGCTGAGTGCCCCAGCTGCAGACCTAGTGTGCGGAATTGCTGCACGCCGGATTCCCTAGATTTCTCCCCAGTCAACCTCTGATGGGGGTACACAAGTGCCGTTGTGCTTACCTGTTTCCTCACTGCCACGGCCTGAGGGGGCAGCAACGGCTCCCTCACTACAGCGTAGCCCATGCTGGGGACTGTCACCAGAGCTGGAAAGCAAAGGGGTTCTGTTCCAACATCTCCCCCAGACTAAGTCACAGCCCTGCTGCTCTCACCTCCTTTCATACCCTCCTCTTCTTCATCTATAGCTTAGGGACAACTTGAAGTAGGATAAAGTGCCAAGGAGCGATTTGACAAGTGAGTAAACCCTCCCCAGGGCAGGGAGAGGCAGAGTATTTCTTTGTTAGCTGTCTCTCCCCTTGTAAGAAATTCTGATACGCGAGTTACCCCTGAGTTAGGCATACCTAAAGTCTCTGTGCCGGCTGGCCCAGTCCTGGCGATCACCTCGGTCCGTTCCCAGGGCAAAGTGTTCAACACGAGGGTGCTCCCGGTGCTCCCTGCCTTGGGCTCCAGCAGTTCCCTGCGTAAGGACTGCACAGCTTCCTCCTGCAGCCGAGTGCCAGCCACACGGATCTCTGAGCAACAAAAAGGCCTGAGCTGGATCCAGCCAGGCCGTTTCTCACATCTGAGAGCATGTCTGGTGCTCCTGTGCAACGTACACATGCTTCACCTACTTCCAAGCTACAATTACTAATGATTATTAATTATTATTATTGATTGGTAAGTAATTCAAGTTTACAATTATTCTTAACTTCATTATTACAAGACTACAATGAACTCAACTGGAAAACCATGGTGCTGTAATAAAGTAAAGCTCCTGCAAGTGCCCGTGGGCAGGCAGGAGCAAACCTTTGCTGGGGTCTATCCTGGCATGCCAGCAGCAAACAGAGACTGACATTAGGAAAAATTTTGTCCCCAAAAGGGTTGCCAAGCACTGGAATGGGCTGCCCAGGGAAGGGGTCAAGTCCCCATTCCTGGAGGTATTTGAAAGCCAGGGAGATGAGGTGCTTAGGGACATGGTTTAATGGTGGGATGGCAGGGTTAGGGTAATGGTTGGGCTTGATGATCTTAAAGGTCTTTTCCAACCTAAACGATTCTAGGATTCTAAGTCAATAACTTAGGATGTTTTTTTCATCCTTTGGCTCCCCTGCAAATTCCCTGTTGCATCAGCATTATTACAGACACGTGCCCGCACAGGCAGGACCCACAGCGCCTGGCAGTCCAGGATTGAAACCTCTGCAGCCCCACCAGGAAGGACCCAGCATGCTCCGGCAGACAAGTGCCCTCCCAGCCAAACTCTCTGGCCACCTGCGTAGCCTTGCAGGGCATCCTCAACCACGAGCTGGATACAGCTGCCTGGCAAGACATCATGGAATTGGTTGAGCAGCAATAACCTAAAACAGAGAACTGAAACCAGGTGAGGAAGCACAGGAGAGCTCCGGATTTGTTTTGGCTTAGCGAGCCCTGTTTGCAAAATGGACAAATTTAGTAACTGCTCCTTGTCCCCCCGTTTAGCAAACACTTGAGAGAAAAGGATTTGTTCTGTAGCATCCTTTAAATCCCTTTATTTTGGGACTTGTCAAGTGTCCTCTTAGTAAACCACAGCCATGGGAAGTAAGAGCTATTTTTTTTATCCCTCAGGGCTACCAGATATATCGTTGCACAAGTTCAGACAAGTCAAAACTGGCAAGGAATAAGCTTAGGTGGGAAATGAAGCTTCCAGCCAGCAGAGCAGCGAGGCTTTGGAGCTATCTTCCACTGGGAGAATCAAGCAAAGCACCGAAATGCTTTCCAGGTGGAGCCCCGATCGGTTGATGGAAGGGACCATGTACACAGAGTGCTGCAGTACTGAATCCACAGAGGTCCCCACATCCTAACAATGCCCTGTGCTCCCACCCACCCAAGAGACAGTTCAAATGAAGGAAGGCTGTGGTCAGCCACCCTTCTGGCTCCAGCTGAACGGGACTGAGAGATAAGCGAGCATCTCCCACCATCAGCCCAAGGAGCTGCACAGTAACTGCCCACACCAATGCGGTCTGACTGGTCCAGGCTGATTTTGGTGCGCTGGTAGCAAGGATTTCTGCTCAGATTCAGGCAGAGGACAAGGACCTGTAGGGGATGGGGAGTGGTACCCCGAGAGCAGCCAGCTTTCATGCTTTAGTCCCCAGCCCCAGTGCCCCCTCACCTCCAGAGCTGCTGCAGCTGTTGGGCAGGATACTGGAATGCACCGCCCCACGCCAGAGCCAAGGTGCTGAGTACTTCGACATCGTGGAGTATTCGCTCACACTCCCGATTCCCCTTCTTTATCTGATGTCACAGCAAGGAGAGAAGGAAGATGCTTAGAAAATTGGTAGCTGGGAGCAGATCTCTCATACCAGCAGCAAAAGCCCAGCTCCACTGCAGGAAGGTCGGGTATTTGTAGGCATCAGGAGTTTGCCATTACCAGGGAGTTATTTTTCGCCACAGATCAAACTGAAACTCCCAGCACAGGACATAGCTTCCCCTGTCTCTCTTCTCACCTCCCTTCCCTTCTTCTGACCCTTCACCCAAGCTCTGCAACCATCTGCTAAAGCGGAGGACATGGCAGTTGTGGACTAAGGGGGCCCTTCTGTGTCCAGGCTTCCTTCTCACCCCTTGAAGAAAGTCTGACAATAGATCCGCCTTTCAGAGTCCTGGCTACAAGGTGGCTCCCAATGCTGAAGACCCAAAGGGCACTGGCCGAACCCCGGAGCCAAGCAGTAGCAAAGAGAACCGAGAAGGATCACCTTGCCCAGGCGTGGCGGAGACGGCCGCCCCCATCCCGTGCGTGTAGTCACCTGGGCCTGAGTAGTGTACGTGCCGTTGTGCAGCTCGAGGAATAGCTCTCCCACCCAGGTGCAGAGCTGTGACGACTCCTTCTCCAGGACAGAAAAGAGTCGGTCGGGAGTGGAGAACTGAACCCTGCGGGAGAGATGGACAAACAGCAATGAGCCAGGGGAGAAGCCTGCGACACGGCTAATCATAGAATCGTTGAGGTTGGAAAAGCTCTTTAGGATCATCAAGCCCAATCGTTACCCTAACCCTGCCATCCCACCACTAAACCCTGTCCCTAAGCACCTCATCTACCTGGCTTTTAAATACCCCCAGGGATGGGGACTTGACCCCTTCCCTGGACAGCCCCTTCCAGCACTTGACAACCCTTTCGGTGAAAAAATTTTTCCTAATGTCCATCCTAAACCTGCCCTGGCACAACTTGAGGCCGTTTCCCATCACCCGTTACCTGGGAGCAGAGACCAACACCCACCCAACCAGAAAGGGGACAGCCCAGGAACCAAAACCTCAGAAAGCCCAACACAACCACACTCAGAATTCCCCTCAACCTCCTCCTACCCCTCTCCCACTCCACGCTGCTCTTGCTGCCTGTCACGGAGATCTGGACATCGCCCAGGCAGGGACTGGCTGCCAGGCAGCACTCCTCTGCTGGCCGCTCACCCCACAGCTCTCCCGAGGGCTCTCCGGCAGTCCAAGGCTACCCCATGTACCTGTTCCTGCAGCTCTTGATGGTGGAGAGACTCTTACCTCCCTGACAATCCTTCCTAGCCCTCTGCTCACCCCACTTGCTCCCTGCTGAAGTCTAGGCCTGGCTCAAAACAAGCACTCCTGCAAAGAAAAGGGAAGGGAGCTCTCCTCTCACCTTGGCAGCCCGTCCGTGTCACTCATTCTCTTCATCCTGTCCAGCATCTTCTGTGTGGGGCCCCCTCCTCCATCTCCAAAGCCAAAGAGGAGAGCACTATGGTTCACACGTCCTTTGTCCTTGTTGTTCTTCACTGTTTTCAGCATCTAGGGGGATTTTTGAACAGCTGCAATGCCCTGGCCCCCAGCCCCAGCTCCCCCAGCTCCACACAAGAAAGCCAGGTCAGCCTTTAGGGTGCAAAGCCCAGTCCTGCCCCTCTTCCCTAGCCCGAACTGCCAAAACCAGGCACGGACACATCTTGGAGGCAGGCAATTGACTGCCAAGCACCCAAACACCCTTCGTCCAGCAATGCTGCCAGCTATCCCACTCCCTTCCCAGGCAGTGCCCTCTCCTAGGAACCTCAGATCTGTCCCTGAGGGGCTGGCACTGCACTTCACGTGCAGGTCTGGCGAACTCACTCACCTCCTCCACTCGCCCGTGCATCCCATAGGAGTCACCCGGGGGGAAATGGGTCAGGACTCGGGAACCATCAATGCCCTCCCAGAAAAAGGTGTGATGCTGGAGAGGAGGCAAAAGAAAGCGTGGTCTCTCGTACAGCCCCCTGGTACCACGCAGTGCCAAAATGCTAAAGCACAGCCCCATTGTCCTGAGGTGTTCCCAGAAGGATATCTCTGATCATGCCAGTGCCAGAAAGATAAATTCACCCTTAGCTCAGGGTTTCAAGGCTCCCAAACTCATCTCCCACCCAAATGTGTGCGTGGAGGGCACACCTCAACCACATCGGCACAGACCTCGTGCACCAAAAGCCCAGGTTTCCCCGCAAGCCCTGTCAAACACACCAAGCCCAGCACCTTTGTCACCAGGGAAGCGCACACAGGGAACAGGCACTTCAGAGCCTTCACTTTTTGCTCCAGGCTGCCCTGACAGATCAGTGCAAGGAGACAGTTGCACAAGGATGGGGAAAGCCACAAGGGCAGGGGACAGCAGAGCTGGGCTTGCTGGCTGCTAGACCTGCACACAGGTCCTTCCATCTGGAAGCAGAAGGAATCTGCAGGCCAGGGGCCCAGCTGGGATCTCTAACCACATCCTTCCTCTCCCCTAAAGCCTGGCAAGACCTTGCTACCACCATAAACAGGTGGCTTCTGGAAGAAAAGCCTGTGTCAGCTGAGCTGAAGGACTGGCTCAGCCTGTGGAACCACCAGGTCAAGCCCTGCAGACAGACTCTAGCAACCACAAGTCCATCCCCTGGCAAGAAGGAAAGCACAGCTCACCGGGAAGGTGTTCACCAGGTTCCAGCTGAGCTTCTGCGTGAGGAACCGCGTGATCCCACAGCCACACATCAGCTGGGGCAGCTGGGCCGAGTATCCAAACGTGTCCGGCAGCCAGAACTGGCAGTAGATGTGACAGCAGCAGAGGGAGAGAGACACACCTGAGTCACAGTAGCCACAAACCACGGCCTGAGCTCGTGGAGGGCTTCTCAGTCGTCAGGCTCTCAGCCCTTCTTGCAGAGGGGACAGAAGATGTGCTAGAGAAGGAGCAATTCTAGAGACCTGCCAGGGACCTACAAGCAATATAACCAAGGCCTGGGGCTGTACTGACTGCTGTGATACCCGGGGGAGTAGATATTTACTTCTTGTGGCTTTAGCTGCCAAAAGCGGGCCAAGGTGAGGCACCTGAACACTGTATCTGCAGAATCAGAGAGAAACGCCGATGCGTAGGCAAGAGGTGAAAGGAGATGGCGTGCAAGGAAGGCGTGCTGGGAAAGAGCAGGTACCTCTGAGCAGATCCGGCCAAACTGCTCCTGGAAGAACCGCTGTCCCTGGAGGAACTGCCGTACCATGGACTCGCCGCTGGGCAGGTTCCCGTCCTGGGGTGAAAGCAGAGGGAGTCCATGCGGCTTTCAAGGGGAGGGGAGGTCTTGCGAGAGAGCACCCCATTCCCACCCACTGCCACCCTGACCCAGCAGATGACGGGAAGGATCTGAGCAGGGCTTGGCAGAGGGCGAAAGGAGGAACAGAGCTCAGCCTGTCCAGACCAAAGCTTCTTTCTCGGGGAATGAGATGATTTGGGAGAGGGATGGTATTTTTGCGAGGCTAGACACTGCAGACAGCTGCTGTTTTCTGGGCCCAGAGACCATCACCAACCAGACCGGCTCAGCAAAGGCTCTGCTCTCCCCCTCCAGTGTCAGGAGCAGTCCCAGAGGGATGGCGCAGGGAGAGTACAGCGAGCCAGGCCCACCACGCTTCTCACCATTTCCACCCAGGTGCCTCCAACAGGAATGAACTGCCCCTTTGCCACGAACTCCTGGATCTGTGCGTAGAGCCCAGGGTACCAGCTCCGCACCCACTCAAACTGCTGCGCCTGCCAGAGCACAGAGATCAGCCTCAGCTCCCACCACATCGCTCTGCGCCGGCGCCTCTCCTCTCTGCAGCTGCACGGGATGCTCCCGGTCACCCTCCCCATCTTGTTTTGAGTCAGGCTGGAGAAGCAACATGCCACAAGCAGAAGGAGAGCTTACTGGGGAAAGATGGCTCACCTGGGAGCAGGCAAAGGTGAGCTCCGGATTGCATTCCATCAGACGGATCACCGTGACCCAGCTCCGAGCACACTTACGGATGGTCTCCTCATACGGCCACAGCCAGGCTGCAGGGACAGACATGCGGCCCCACTGCGATTATTACTCGGCAGGAGCTCCTTTGGGAATGAGGCTGTGCTGCCTTTCACTGATCAGCTGGGGAAAACGCTAAGAGCAAAACGCCGTCCCTTGACTAAGCGCCTGACAGCAGCACAGCCTGGGGCCTCCAGCTCCTGCTGCCTTTCTGTTGCGACTGAAACCCCTCTAGGGACTGGAAATTGAGGGGTGAAGTCCAACAAGTGGAAGGGAGCGGTCTGTAATTCATCCCTCAGCAGCAGCCCCATCAGTGCACCAAATGGCACAGCCAGACAGACACATGTTCCCCTGCCTCGGCGATGGACCAGATGCATGGCAGCACAGAGGTCCCTTTTCCCTTCCCTTGGGGCACAGAACCCAGTGCTGGAGCCCAAGGGCAGCCAGCTCTCCCCTGGGGCAGCACTCCCTGGCCTCCAGGTCGGCAGAGAAGGAGCGCTGTGCTGCTCTCACCAGAGTCAATGTGGCAGTGGCCCACGGCGTGGACAGTGTGCTGGCTCTCGCCATTCCTCTGGCTGAAGATCGCTGCAGCCAGGTCGCGGGCAGCAGGGAAGGTGGAGGGGTCCGTAATGTCACACACGTTGACCATCTGGGTGGCAGCGTACAGTGCCTGGAAACTCCTCTGGTCTTCCTCCCCGAGGAGCTGGGGTTGGGAGCAGTAACGGCTTGATTGGAGCTCGGCACATCCTCTGGCTCAGAGCAGCTCTCTGTACCAGCCTGGATGCCACCTGCCCCAAGGAGAACCCGCCACGTCCTTCCAACATCCAACTCTGCCCAGGGGCATCAGGTAAACACCGAGTCCCTGCCTCACAGACACAACCATGCCTCTTTGCTCATCTGCCTTCTAAAGCCAGCTTACACATACGTCCACCCTGGGGACCTCTGGTCTAACAGAGGAAGGATACAGGTCATGGAACAGTGGGAGAAGGAGATAAAATGAAGTTGTGGAAGGAGGTGGAAAGGAGAAGGGAAAAGGATGAGCTCACAGACCTGGGCCATGTCCAGAAGTATTTCCAGATCCACCAGTAGTTCATAGACATCCCTGTTGAAGACTACCAACTCAGCCTTGCTCAGGGTGAATCTCCTGTCAGGGTCTGGAGGGGCGATCATACTGTCCTTGCCAGCCCCAAAGAGACCGTTGCAGGCCAGCTCCACGTACAGTGTCAGGCTGGAGAGCAAAAGCAAACCATCAGGGAGCAGAGCCCAAGCAAGCGGCCAGGAAAGTCCATTCCCCTCCCTGAACGCTGGATACTTCCCAGAGCACCTGGATGCAGGCAGGGGTGTTTCAGCCCTTCAAACAATGCTGAGCTCCCCCCAGCAGCAGGGGGCTCCCTGGGGCTCTGGCCAGGCTGACCACCCACCTGTGGGGCTCCGTTTCTTTCAAGCTGCTTGTCAGGATGTAGCTGGTCTTCTCACCTTCCTTAGTCAAACCCTGCAGGGGAAGACAGCACATTCAGCACACATATTCAGAGGTCGACGATGGGTGGGCTGGGTGGGCAGGACAAGACACTGTCCTGGTTTTGGCTGGGACAGAGTTAATTTTCT